>CAUYPK010156588.1:0-31818 GCA_963574355.1 Loris lydekkerianus
GGCCGGGCCTTGCTGAGTCATTGCTACGCAGAAGTAGCTCAATGGATCTACTTCTAGTCAGGCTCGGGAAGTTGCACTAGGCCTCAGGCACATGGCAGGGCCCAACAATTCCCTCTTTTGTTTTTTGTATGGCGGATAAACGTGTAACTTTTAAAATCTTTATATCATATTGTTAGCGAATTTTGTTTTTAACACTATCATAGAGTAGCTTACTTTGCAATAACAGACATTTGAAATAAGAAAATAGTCAAGTATGCCGTGTGGTGGTCTAAAAATTAAAAAAAAAAAAATACACTTATTTGTTTATACAGCATCAATTAGTACCTGCTAAAATGAATGTAAAGATTACAGAATTAAACTTATTATACTACAATTGCAGAAAAACAAAACCAAAAAATTGACCAATGAAGGCAGGACATGGGATTTTAAATATCTAATCTGAAATGACTTTAAAGCATTCATATAAGAAATGAAAGCATATTACACAAACAGTGAAAGCAGATGTTCCACTGAGCAATTCAATTCAGGGTGGGACACAAGACAGCATTTGCCTAATACATGGCAGTAATGACAGAAGAGTAAGTGGAAACAAAGAAGACTCTGCCATATGGCAGAGTCAGAAGGGAAAAATATAAACCCAAATTTAGGTGTTATGCCAAGAAATTAAATATCAAAAAATTGGAAACTGTGGCATATCAAAAAAATTTTAAGTAACTGTATTCTATTAACGCTAAAAGTTTTCGTTGACACAAAAGTATTTATGTACAACTAAGGCTTATTGGTTAAATATCTGAAGCATATCTGGCCTTGAACACTTTCCTTATACCCTGGAGCTATAAAAAAGTTTTCATAGTCATTTTTAAAAAATCTTTTCAGCTGCTGCATTAACCTGAAACAATGGTCTTCATTAAAAAAAAAAAAAAAAAAAACTGAGAAAATTAAACAAAATGAAACAAAAATTCTAGATAAGAGGGCATTTGGCAGGATATCCAAAATGACAGTCTCAAAGGATTCTTCTCAGGCTTCTGGTGACTGCCAATTATGGTCCACTGGGTTACTAATAATGTTCAATTCCATTACTTGTTGCTTTTTGTTGTTGTTGTTATTGTTTTTTTTTTAATTTGGAAAGTTTGCTTATAACTCTGTTGAAGGTCCCATTTTCATCCTTTAGCTTCTCGTTGTGTGCTTTTAGATCTGCTAACTTTTTGATCTCTTCTTCCATTTCAGATATTCTTCTTTCTAGAGCTCTTAATTCGCTTTTTTCCATTTCCAATAGTGACCTATCAGCAAATCTTTCTTGTGTCTGGGTGACCTTTTCCAATTGCAATTTGAGATCTGTTAGTTTCATATTTGTATCATGTAGCTTTTCATTTTCAGCTGGAATTTGTTCACAAACCTTTTTATAGTCAGTTGAGTCGTTCTTTTCTAGACTGCTACTATAAGGTTTTCTTTCTTCTAAGTAACTGATCCAACAAGGAATCATACCAATCACTAGCTGATGTGGAAGTGGTTTCATATCTAGAAATGGAATCCATCTGAGTTTCTTTCTTATTAGATCCCTGTTGTGTATCTGATTGCCGTTCTTGTTCATTTTCTTCACTATCTTGTCTCCAGAATGAAACTCCTGTAGATCTTCTTTTCTCTCTTGGTCATCATCCTCTGATTGATTTACATTGTGATTTATCTTCTCCTGCTTTTTCCTCTTTTTTTTTTTTTCTCCCTCTCATTTTTTATTTTTTATTTTTTCTAATCCTCTGGAATAAGCAGAAGTTATAATGACAAGACTTTTTCGCCTGTTTAGTTGACTTGAAGCATAAAGTGAATTGCTCATAGTAGAAAGTGAAGAGGATGAAGTGGTCGAATTTGAAATTGATATTGGCCTGTAATGCTGATAAGTCTCATCATATCTTCTAGAGTACTTTTGTTTATATTCACCTTCTTTAGATGTTTCTGACTCTTTCTTCTCTTCTTGCTTCTCTTTATCCTGTTTTTATTCTTCTTCTTTATCTTTGTCTTTATTTTCTTGTTCTCTGGTTTGGGCAGTAGAACTTCTTCCTATTGTTTTTTCAGCTTCCTGAAGATCAATCAATGTCATCCCCTAGGCTGATCTTTTAGACTGTCTTCCTTGTCTACTTTGCAATTCATATTCTTCATTCATAACAAGAATGAGGTATAATGTGCATCTTTCCCTGACCTCTGATGTGGAGAAGACAGTGCCAGCAGTAGTTGTAATCAGGGTTGTGGTAGATGCTGCACTATTTACAACAGTTCAGGCAACAGGAATGGTCACTGCCGTAGGAACACTGTCCTTTTCTTTTTCAGTACTATCCTCATCCAGTAAACGATTTTAGGTACTTTTATGGTATGCTGATCCTTCATTAATTAATTAATTTTTTTTCTAGCGTAAGAACTATTTGGTTGCAAACTTGAAGAGTCTATTTTCTTTATCTTCAATGTCAAAGGTACTGGCTAGTCATCTTGGTATTGGAAGTGCAACATAGGCAAGCCTAGTTCCTTTACTATCTTTCTCCTTTCCTTTATTATAAAGAGAAGAAAATTCTGAAACTGGAAGCTGAACACAATACCTGCAGGGTCTTTTTCATTCTGAGCCTCTTTAGATGCAGTGACCTCAGAATGTGCATCATAACTGCCAGTCTTTCTAAGTCCTAATCTCCAAGATGCAGGAGACTCAAATTTTCTCTATTGTTTGGGAGATACTTTTGTAGTTGAGGTTCATGATGTAGGTGTTGCCTGACTTGATGACACGGTAGGTGTTGTAAAAGCTACCAGAGATGTTTGTGTACTGGAAGTATAGCATTAGTTACAGATGCTACAGGTATTGTCTTCTCTGTTTCAGCTTCTGATTCTGAGTCATCTTCCTCATCTTCACTAGAGAAGTTAGATTCATCTTTCTTTCCTTCTTCATCAATCTTTTCTTGTTCCAGAGAATCAATATGTGACACATTTTTCTCTGGCTCAATAACCAATGTCTTTTTGTTTGTAAAGGTCTTCGGTGATTGATTATTGTCCATATTTTCTGTTGATTCAATTAGTGGAGATTTCTTATTCTGCTTTTCACTATTGAGTAGATTTTGTTTCTTTTGCAACTATTCTAAATATCCTAAAATATCTTCATATTCTACATCAAAGGTTGTTTGGCTCACTTTGTTGACCATCTCCATATCACACAGATTGTCCACTAAAATTCGAGATGCTTGTGCTTTACCACAAGGAGCTGCAGCATGAAGAGGTGTCCAGCCATCATAATCTTTAATATTAACATCATAGCCTGCCTGTATTAAACGTTTTAAAACTTCTATATAGCCTTTAGAGGCTGCAACATGAAAATCTGTACCTCCAGATATTGCATACCAGACATCACTGATATGACCAGTATTTAGCTACTGCCTTGCACCTCTGAGCATTATTTGTTCTTCATTTTGAGCTGCTTCTATAATCAACCCCTTGCTGATTAGCTTCATTTTGAAATATCTCTTCCATTGCTTTCTCCTCATCAATGTGTAAAGGTGTGTCTCCTTCACTGTTGACAGCTCCAATGTGTGCTCTCTGACCAATTAACAATTCTGCAATATCAAGATATCCACAGGAAGCAGCTGCATGTAGTGGTATTCAGCATTCATTATCAGTTTGATTAATATTTGCTTCATTTTCCACCAAAAATTTTCCTGTATCAACATTGTCATCAATGAAAGCCTTGTTCAGGGCAGTAAGTCTGTTCATATTGGTGCAATTGATGTTGGCGCCATGATGCAGCAGCATGAGGACCTCATCCTCATCCATGTCGCTGCTGGAGCAAGCAGCAGGAAGATGGCACCATTGTCCAACTTCATCTTGGTCTTCTGGTGCTTCACTACTGGAGGTTCAAGGTCTATCTCAGAGCTGATTCAGCACTTCAGCTGCTCATTTTGCTTCTGCTTCTTGTCTGCCATCTTCATCCCCTATCCAGTGCCACATCTTCTTATCATGAGGGACGAAAGGAGGGAGGAAAGAGATGGAGAGGGAAAGGAGGTAGGGGGTGTGTATCTGTTTCTATGAGTGTGGGCCAGAGGAGAGCTGGGAATCAGACTTCCAGTATCCCACAGAGCATCGAAGCAGCACACCAGGCCAAGCAGACCTCCCTTCCTACCCCAGAAGTCTTTCAGCCCCAGCATGGCCACCCATCCCTGGCAGCTAATCTAACATAACTTCCCCCGCTTAGTAGTGTTTTTAAGTGGTTTAGATACAAAATTGGAAGGCTGGACTCAGATCCAAAAACTCCAGAATGTGGAACTTTTGATTTTCCTTTGCTACTGACCATTTAAATGAGCTGCTACTTTCTCATTTGATCCTTCCCACTCACAGCCTGCCAAAAGGTTTCAGGGCTACACAGAGCAGGGTTCCATGAGGACCAGCCTTATTTCCTATAAGCTGGGAGGGGTGATATTGAGGTAAGGGCATCAGGTGAAGCTCCTTGGACAGAAACAGTATGCAAATGGCAGGCCAAACAATCCCAAAATATGGAGTCAGCATCAGCCATGTGAAAACCAGGCACAGCCAAAATGCTAACACCAGCAAGAACATGTTTATTAAGCCATGGTTTCACTTCCTGTGGTCAGAGGAGGGTAATCCACAGCTCACAATCTGCCTCTTCATGTTTCCCAGAGCGAGGTCACCTTAGGCTGTAGGGCCACACAATTCAGAGATGTCCTGTGGTCACACCAGATAGGATAGGGAGGCAAGGCCTGTCTGCCTTCACCTCTTCTGTACCCCGCCCACTCCCCAAATGGTCATTCCTGCCAGATTCTGGTAAGAGAGAAGCTGGCCTCCAGAACCCTTGCTTATATGGTTGCTATGGGGGTGGGTCAGGGAAAAGACTTCCCTCACTGCTCCAGCACCTATTTTGTGCCAGCCCATATGGTTTGTCTGAACAAAGCTGATGTTCCTCACATGCAAGCTCAGAGGAAAATAGGCCTCAGTGAGGGGCTCTCTGTCTGGTTGCAAAATAAGAGGTTAGATGGGATATGGCTACATGCACTGGAGCTGAAATTACTTTTTTTTTCTGTCAGGCAAAAAGGGGATTCAGAGGAGGTAGTGTCTAGATGCAGGAAAGCTGAGTTTCTGGTCTCTCTTAACACTCTCCCTTGGGGTGAGAGTTCTTATGGTTTTCTGATTTAAGAAAGCCCTAGTTAAGGTAAGGGGTCCACCTTACCCTTCTATTTGGCTCCAGGCTCCTTCAGATCAGGTCCACTCTATGATTGTCATCTCCTCTCTTTCTTCCTCTTTCTCATCTTTGTCCTCATAGTTCTCAGTGGGGTCACTGAAAACGTGTTACGACTCCCTGTGATTTATCCCCCAATTTTAATTGTTCCAAGTTCACTTCAGTCTAAATTTTCTTTCTTGTAATGGGGATAGTCTGATGAGAGCTGCCTTTAGTTAGCCATCTTGCTCTCCCCTCCCTATTTTATCTTTTGGAAAAAAAAACAACTTTTCATTTTGTTCATCATTTGTATTACTTTTATAGTTTCTATTTCATTTATTTCTGATCCTATTATTATTTATTTCTTTCTATTAATTTTAGGTTTCATTTGTTCTAGCTTTTCTATTTCTTTTAGGTACATTATCAGATTACTTATGAGAAATCTTCTCACTTTTCAATTTATAAAATTCCCGCTTAGCACTGCTTTTGTCATATTTCATAGTTTTGGTATGTTGTGTTTCAATATTCATTTGTTTCAAGAAATGTTTTTATTTCCTTCTTATTTTTTTCCTAGACCCAGCACTCATTCAGGAGCATGTTGTTTAATTTTTATGTATGTGTACATTTTCTATTGTTCTTGTGATTGATTTCAGGTACTATGCCATTATGTTTAAGAAGATACTTGATATCATTTAATTTTTTTAAATTTGTTAAGACTATTTTTGTGTACTAAAATATGGTCTACTCTGGAGATAGCTTCATGTGCTAATGAAAACAATGTGTATTCTCTTGTTAAACTCAGTAACTTTTCTTGTATAATTTCATTAAATAGGTTTCCTAACACTTTCATTTTCTCTTTTTCTGGGGTCCCACTTTGAGAGCAGGGTCCTTTAAGACCTGTGAAGCTGGCGGGGGTTGACTGAAGAAAAGTAAAGATAGAAGCAGGAGAGACAAAGAGACAGGACATACAGAATATAATTTTTCAAAGGTGGGAAACACAGGGACCATTGTTCATTAGTGGGGCTCCAGCAAATGGCCATGAGTATTTGTTCCACTCAACTTTTATTAAAGGTTATTTCTTCATTAGCCCAGAGGGTAAGCTAAGAAAGGGAACAAAAATCCCAGAAGTTTCTCTGAGTAAGCATGTCAGCTCCTATTGTTTCTATGATTACCTTAAAGGGTCAGAGCAGCCTTGAGAAATCTGAAACCTGAGCCTTGTGCGGGGGCAGCTTCCTGTCTGTGGTCACATACACAGGTTCCTTAGGGGGATTTTAATCCCCACTAGTTCACTGTGGGTAAAATGCTAACGTCAGTCCCCTTTGAATAATTGGGAAAGAGAAACTTTCCTCTCATCCCCAACCCAGAGACATCTTCCTCTGTTGTAAGGGCACACAAGTCCTCCTGTCCATATTTCAGGGCTTGAGATGTTCCCTTGATTTCTGCCACCACCATAATACAAATCTCTACAATGGATATTTGCTTTGACTTCTAACTGGGCAGGAAATGGCCTACTTAATGTTTCTAGCCAGACCTTGAATGCAGGTTTCTCTGCAGCTATTGTTTCTTCAGTGTTCACAGACCCAGAGCAGGGTGTTTGCAAGCTGTATCCCCTATAGGCCAGGCTTCTAGGAAAAGTAGTAACTGCTTAGATAATGAATTTAGTAGCTGATTTAAAAGTAAACTAGCTAAACTGTTTTTCTTCCATGTTTCTCAGCTTATTTCTCTGCTTTTCTTTTTTCCAGGCGTGTTTTCCCTTGCCATAAATGTGTCTTTGGTCCCCGTTATTACTGCACTGTTTGGCTCTGGCACATCAAAAATTTGAATATTTGGTTGGTTTATGTTGTACCACATATCACCTAGACTTTGTTCATTTTTTTTAATTATTATTATTTTTTATTTTTATCTGATTAAGTTACTTCAAATTCCTGTCTTAAAGTTCTGAAATTCTTTATTCTGTTTAGGATCTAGTCTATTGTTGAAGCTTTCAAATGTATTTTGTATTTTATTTAATGAATCCTTTAATTATAGATTTTCTGTTTGGTTCTTTTTCACAGTATCTATCTCCTTGGTAAATTTCTCAGTTGTATCCTCAATTTTTAAATTTATTTGTATTGTTTTTCTGTATGCTCTTGTTTCTCATTGGGGTACTTTAATTTCATTATTTTGAAATCTTTATTTAAGATTTCACAAATTTGAATTACATAGGATGCATACTTCTCCATTCCTCTGATGTTTCACTAAGGGTAATGTGTTCCACCTCCATCCACGTTAGTACAAACACTGCAAAATCTCCATTTTTTAAAATAGCTGAATAATATTCTATGGTATACATATATCATGCCAATCCATTCCTTGGTTGAAGGGCATTTAGGCTGTTTCCACATTTTAGCGATTGTAAATTGGCTGCGATAAACAGCCTAGCACAAGTATCTTTATAATAAAAGGCTTTTTTTTTCCTTCTGAATAGATGCCCAGTAATGGGATTTCAGGATCAAATGAGAGGTCTAGGTTGAGTTCTTTGAGGTTTCTCCATACTTCCTTCCAAAAAGGTTGTATTAGTTTACAGTCCCAGTGTAAAAGTGTTCCTTTCTCTCCACATTCATGCCAACATCTGCAGTTTTGAGATTTTGTGATATAGGCCATTCTTGCTGGGATTAGATAGTATCTCAGGGTAGTTTTAATCTGCATTTCTCTAATACTTAGGGATGAAGAGCATTTTTTCATGTGTTTGCTGGCTATTAGTCTATCTTCTTCAAAGAAGGTTCTTTTCATCTCTCTTCCCCATTGATGTATGGGATTGTTTTTTTTTTTTTTTTTTTTTTCTTTTGGATTAATTGAAGTTCTGTATAGATCCTAGTTACTAAGCTTTTGTCTGATTCAACATATGCAAATATTCTTTTCCATTGAGTAGGTTGTCTATTTGCTTTGGTGGTTGTCTCCTTCACTGTACAGAAGCTTTTCAACTTAATTAAATCCCATTTGTTTATTGTTGCTGTTATTGCTACTGCCATGGCAGTCTTCTTTATAAAGTCTTTCCCCAGGATGATATCTTCCAGTGGTTTTCCTGCTCTTTCTTTGAGGATTTTTATTATTTCATGCCTTAAATGTAAGTCCTTTATCCATCTTGAATCAATTTTTGTGGAGAAAGGTGCGGGTCCAGTTTCACTCTTTTACATGTGGATATTCAATTCTCCCAACATCATTTATTGAATAAGGAGTCTTTCCCCCAGTGGACATTCTTGTTAGATTTATTGAAGATTAGGTGGCTGTAAGTTTCTGGTTTAATTTTATGGTTTTCTGTTCACTTCCAAATGTCTATGTCTCTATTTTTGTGCCAGTACCATGCTTTCTTGACCATTATGGCCTTGTAGTACAGCCTAAAATATGGTATCGTGATACCCCTGGCTTTGTTTTTATTACTAAGAACTGCCTTAGCTATACTTTTTTTTTTTTTTTTCTGGTTCCATACAAAACGCAGAATCATTTTTTCCAAGTCTTGAAAATAGGATGTTGGTATTTTAATAGGGATGGCGTTGAATTGGTAAATTGCTCTGGGAAGTATAGACATTTTAACAATGTTGATTCTTCCCAACCATGAGCATGGTATGTTCTTCCATTTGTTAAAGTCCTCTGCTATTTCTTTTCTTAAGTTTTCATAATTTTCTTTATAGAGGTCCTTCACCTCTTTTGTTAGGTATATTCCTAAGTATTTCATTTTCCTTGGGGCTATGGTGAAGGGAGTTGTGTCTTTAATTAAGCTCTCAATTTGGCTGTTGTTGGCATTTAAAAAAGCAAGTGACTTGTGGACCTTGATTTTATTTCCTGAAACATTCAACTTTGATTTGAAGACAATTAATGACAATCAATGACATGGTGGTGCATGGGGAAAGGGGCGATCAGACAGAGAAAGACAGAGGGGGTGAGGGTAAGTAAAAGAAAAAGAAAAGAAGAAAGAAAATCGTGACTAATTCTCACATAGATTGGATTTCATTTTGACTAAAGTACATTACTTAAACATTAATTTTTACTTTAACTTGTTAATATCTTATTTAGGATACAAGATACTGCATCCTCATTTATAAGTGAATTATGTTTGTAATTTCTCATTTATAATAATATATTTTTTTCTAATTTTAATATCACGTGTATCCAGATTAAGTAGAATGATTTTGAAGTATTTCTTCTTTTTCTATGGTCTATAAGATTTGGTATGATCTATTTTTTGAAATTCTCTTTTATCCTTATTTATAAATATTAGTTGTATATTCTTTGATAATTTGGGGAAAAAAATAAGAAGTAGTTAATTGATAACTCCGTACTAAATCTCAGAGTCAAAGCATTCTATAATAGACATACTCTTCTTTGACAATGTGAATGTTACTTTCTTTGCAGTACTATTATTATTATTGCTTAATACTTTATTGTAGCAATCATCCGATTTCTTTTCTGAATATATTTCTCTTCATTCATTCTTTGTGAGGTTTTGTTTCTGGTCCCTATCTTAAACATTGTTATTGTTGTTAAATTTTGTGAAGGCAAAAAGTGGAAGCCTAATGAACACATGTATATGTGAAAATAAAAAATAAATAAATAAATAAATAAATAAATAATAAAGATTTCACAAATTTCCTTTTCATTGGAATATTTTGCTGGATAATTATTGTATACTTTTGGAGGTGTTATGCTTCCATGCTTGTTCATATTTCCTTTGTTCTTATGTTGTTATCTATAAATTTAGGTAATAGTTGCTTCTTTTTATGTTTCAAATTTACTTTCATAAGGGAAGGATTTTTTTTTTTTTCTGAATATGTATGTATGATGTTCTTTGGGTAGGACACTTTGGCTTTGATTCTGAGTGTGTGCAGTAATGTAGTCTCTGTATGGTTTCTTCAGCTATAAATTGCTCTATATGATTTCCTCAGTGTGTTAGGATGTGGTTGTTAGTGATGGCTGTGGTGAAGTTTTTCTAAGAAAACAGACACCAGATGAATCCCCCATCAGGCTTCAGTAGTGGCAAGAGTAGCTGAGTATACCAGTCCTTGGAGTTTGCGTCTAGCAGATGCTGGCATTGGTGTTAGTGATTCCAGACAGGTCAATTATTGGGCCTCCATGTTGTTTGTTTGGTTCAGGGAATGACAGTGGTGGGAAAGTGGGCTATTAGTTTCATGGTCCCCTGGATCAGACATAGCTTGGCAGTAGCATTTGTAAGTAGCGGTGGTAAGACTAACTTCTGCCTTACAAGAAGTTCACAGTGGTATGGTGGTTGAGGTCAGTCCCTAAGGTCATCAATAGGGCATGGTGGTATGTGCCTACAGTGATGGTAGAAACAGGTTTGGTAGGACTGACCTTAGGTCCTCAGGAGAAGTGCTCAGATGCTAATAGTGTCCTCATGTCCTCAGAAGGAATGCTGAGGACTGACCTCAGGTCCTCAGGAGGAGTGCTCAGGTTCCCCAGGCCCCTGTATGGTATATATGCTTGAGCACTGGGGAAGTGAAGCTGGGGCAGGCAGAGCTGTTCTTAGAATCTTTGGTTTTTTATTCAGTTACTGGCTGTGATAGGTAGAGGCAAGTTGATCTTTAGACCCAAGGAAAAATGCTTGGGTTGAAATAGCAGTCACTACAACCCTGCTACCTGGAAGAGTAGGGTTGCTTTCAGTAGCAGCAACCAAATGCAGGCTGGTGGTGTCATCCACTTTGCTTGTGCTTCAGTCTGGCAGTGGTAGCCCAGGGTGGTGGCTGATGCGTGCCAGGAAGTTTGTCCCCAGTGTGTGTAAAATGTTTCTTAGCTTTCTGCTCGTTACCAGGAGGCAATAGCCAGTTATATCAGGGGCAGAAGTTAGGGAATGTCATCAGGGCTTCAGAGATGTGAAGATAAAGAGTTTGTTGATTCCCTGGTAGGATGCAGTTTGGTTAAAGCTGGGCTTTCAATATGGCACCATTATTTAGCTGCTTAGGACTCAGGTGTGTGTGGGATTCAGCCTGAGCTCCCATTCCCGAGCAGCACCTTTGCATGCTTTCCAGGAACGTTCCTTTATTATCTCAGGGTCATGAGGTTCTAGGGGATTTCCCATGATTAGGATTCCAGAAGTCCCTGGTGAGAAAGTGGACCATTGGTGGTCATTCACTTACACTTTCTTTGCACTGGGGAGCCTCTCCTGGCTCCCAGGTGATTTTGGCCAGGTAGGATGCCTTATTACCTTATACTTCCTTCATTTAGTTGTTTCCTGTCACTTTAGTGTTGTATTCCAGCATTGCCTCTTAGAAGATATATTCAAAATGTGATTATCTACTCTATATTGTTGGTCATCTTTGGGAAGGGAATAAATACCAGCTGTCTCTAGTCAGCCACTTTGAAGTCCCTCCTCCACAGCAATAGTCTTTACTCTTGTTTCTCCATGTCAAATATCATTTTTATTCAATCCTCTAATTTCACTAAACTCAGATCTAATCATTCCACTTCCTTACTACTGTTTTTAAACTCCTCATTGTCTATTCAAGTCCAAATGTTTTACATGCCACAAAAGCCCTTACAACTTGACTCATGATTATCTTTCCAGATTCCAATTTGATTATCATATATTTGTTTCCATAACCATACACTATAGCTGTATGAGACTACTTGAGTTTTATGAATGTACCATTTACTGTGTACCTTGTTCATTAGATTCCGTTTACCTAGAAGGCCATCTCTCACCTTTGTCTTCCTGAAAAACTCATACTTTGGAGCCCAGCTCAAAATGTCACCTTCTCTGTTAGTTTTCTCTAACACCGTCTTTTGATCTTTAATCTCACGGTAACTTTATAATTGATTAATATACAAAGAATAAAGCATTAATTGTTTTCTTCACTGTGTTTTTCTTGTATTTAACATATTTAAAATGCATATAAATGAATAGCAAAATTTTCTGTCTTTCTAAATACATCAGAAGCTTTAGGGGTTTAGGCACAAAATAATTCAGAAATATACCCCAAGATTTCTATGGTAGATTTGTCTTATATAAGTGATTAATTTCAGTTGAAGGAAGTTTTATGAATCCCTGCCACATGAAAACTATTTGCTTGAAGAAATACCAAATTAAGACACACAATATTTGCCGCCAAGCAACTAAGAATTTCCAAGATGGGAGTGGAAGACAGGTTTGTCAGTAGCTATTACATGGCTGAATGTAGAGAGTTGTGTCAGCCACACAGGGTTAGAAGTTGATTATTTAAAAATTCATTAAGTCCATGAAAAGTTTAAAATGACAGGGTTAATCTTCATAAGTTTATAAAAGGTAATACTGTTCTATATGTGGTACTTGAATTCTACCAGAGATCTCCCAACATTCTATCACTTAACTATAATCATGAGTAAAAAAAAAGTTATTCATTATTAATTAATGAATTACTTAATTTTTTTCCATGTTTTACTTCCACTACCAACTCCACTTAATCAATTACACACATTAGAGTAAACTGATCTTTGTAACACCCAAGGATGACCATGTGGCTTCTCTTTTTAAAGCTATAATAAGTTGTTATTGTCTAAAAGATAAAGTCCAACACTTTATATGGCCCCCAGGGTATATCACCTGTCTACTTGTATCTAGCTTTTCTTTCATTTTTTTTTTTTTTTTTTTTTTTACATCAGGCCTCTACACTCCACCAAAAATGACTTATTTCTTATTACCCAAAACTGATTCAGATAATTATGTCTAATTGTGTGCCTTTGAATTGTCTTCCTTTAGGGTGAACCTCATTTCTAATATCCTCTTGTTTGCCTAGAAAAGACAATTTATTCTTGAAGTTTTTGCTTAATTGTAACAACTTCTGTGAAATCTTCTCAGGCACAAGTAGACTCAGGCACTCTTTCTCCATATTGACATAATCTATCAGTGCCATGTGATTACTTTCATGTTTTTTCCTGTTATCTCTTTATAAGAGGGGCCATGAATTTTCATTTTTATATGCCCAGCATCTCAAGAACACTGGGGAAAAAAAGCATAGTGTAAAATGTAGAATATCAACATTAGTATCATGAAGGTTTAGGTTTTACTACTGCTTCACAACTTATCCCCTCTGATTTCAATAGGTTTCATTTGAAAAAAAATGGCAATAATATTAATACCTACTTGAAAAGTTGTTGTGATTATTAAAGGAGATAAAGTAAATTATCTATTGTAATACCCAGTACATAGTAGGTGGATATTAGCCTTCTTCGAATTATCCCAGAGCTCTCTGAGAGAATGATCCATTTTTGCTCTCCATTTTTCTTCTTCTTTGAGAGTTTCAAAATGTTCAAAGGCTTTGTCTTCAATGTCAGAAATCCTTTCTTCAGCCTGCTTCACTCTGTTACTGAGGGATTCTACTGTGTTTTTCAGATCTTTGAGGGCTGCAAATATTTGTTTCAGTGCATCAAAATTTTGGTGGATTTGTCTTTAAATTCATTAAATTCTTGAGACAATTTTTGAATTTCTCCTCGAATTTCAAATTCTGACTTTTAAATTGCTTTTTGGATTTCTAATTTCAAATTTTCCTCCATTTTGTTAATCTTGTTTGCAATCCAAATTCTGAATTCAATTTCTGCCATCTTGGCCAGCTATTTATGAATGGGATCTTTAGTTACATCTGCCATATCTTTCCGTGGGGGTGTTGATCTATTCTGGTTATTCAAGTTACCAGAGTTTTTCCACTGATTACGCCTCATGATTACTTTACACCATTTGATTATTCCCCGTAGTCTTGTCGAGGACTCATGCAGTGCTATAGCCTGAGATGTTTGGGACCTATTTGATGTAGTGGGGCTAAGTGGTTCTGTCCTGTTTTCAGGTGGTCTCTGCTTGCCCCTAATGAAGCCGTTACTCTGGGTTGAAGTATCAGCTGTGGAGAAATGCCAGCAATTAATTCATCCCTCCCCCCACTGGCAACAATTTGAAAAGGAAAATCAAACCTTTCTACAACCACACACCCAGGGCAACACTTGAATATTTCTTAGGCAGTTGGCTCAGTTCAAAAGGTCCAAATTAATTGTCTCTGTCAGCACCTGTCTCAGGTGGGAGAATTTAAAATGTCTGTGGCAACTGGAATGTAGGGGTCTCATGACAACTCAAATATGACTTACTCCAGTGCTCTGTGAAGTCCAGAGGACCCACCCAGCAAATAGATTAGTCTTGGAAGGTTGATGCCTCCTTCCCTACCTTGTAGCTCTGTCACACCCAGTCACTGCTAGCCCTGCAGGGCTGTGACCCAGTCAGTTGTCTCCAGTGAGCAGATATTCCAGAGGTTTGCACCAGCCTAAATTACAAGAAAGTCTGTATCTGCTTGTCCAGGCTGCTGCTCTCTGCCTCTATCCAGCAGGGGGCGGTGAGGTCTGTCTACCTCAGGCGCTTGATGGAGGCTGGGGGGTGTTCACTCAGTTCCAGCTCCGCCCTTGATTGATGTTACTGGTAGAACAGAACAACCCTTTTGGAGTTTGTTTATGACCCTGCTAAATTCCTCTGCAGAAGAGGGCTGCTTTGAGTTCCCAGAACCTGTGCCTCAGGCCCTGTCTTTACTCCTGCATGTTTGTATTCACAGCACAGTTAGTTGTCAGCTCTAGCCTCCTGTTCTCCTTTGTCCAAAGGCTGATGATCCCCTGAGGGCTGGGTGCATCTTAGGCTCAGCAAAGTGGTCCTCTGGGTCAACCCCACCCTGGGAGTTTCCTGGCTCTGCTTGTGCATTTTCTAGTCCCTATGTTCCACCCAGGCCAGTACCACTTCAGGAAAACCCTTTACTCACGGGGCCTGTGTTTCAGTCCCAGGTCTGTTCCACGGTGGTTGCCATCTGAGAAGATGCCTGGCCTCCTCTGGTTGCCCAGGGAGACAAGGGGAGTGGCTTTGGGTTATCCGGGGGTGGACCTTGTTATTGCTAAAGATGGCTGCTTCTCTGCACCTCAGGGTCATGCCACTCCAGTGTGATTCCTTCTCAGCCAACTGTCATCTCCTCATTCCTGTGCTGCAGAATCAGCACTGTACAGGTGCAGTCCAGGTCCTGTCTACAGCTCTCGCGAAATCACCCAAGAATCTGGAATCCTGGGGAACAGGCTTCCAGACCTCAGAGTGAGAGTGGAGAGGAGTGCTTGGGAGCTCAGAATTACAGGTCATAACATCAAGCTCATTGAGACCAAATGAGCAAATAAACAGATACAAAGACTATCAGATACACAAGCCCATAGATACACAAACAGTTGGAGACACATAGACATACAGACAACACCCACAACAACAACAACAAAAAGCAACTATGATAAAAATAGTGATAATCATAAAATAATTGAAAAAAAGAAGAAAATAGTGGTGTTCATAGAAAAGTTAAAAGAGAAGAAAGGAGAAATTAAAAATAGAAAAAAAAGAAATAAAAATTATGTCTATAAAAAAATAATAAAAAATTAACAATAGCTCCTCCAAGATAATGGTGAGGAAAAACCAGAACAAAAAAAAAAAAAAAGAAAAGAAAAGAAAATGAGAAATGAAAAATAAGGCACCAACCACAAAAATATTTTCTTGTACATATGTAGAAATATACATCTATATATATGAAATAGGGATCAACTTTCGTAGGAATATATTTATGAGGCAATATACTTTCTGGACACCAGGTGGCGCTGGGAGTCGTTCCCAGGTACCTAATTCACAGTTTATATTGTTACCATGGTAACCACCCTCCTTGGCCCATCGCCATTTTGGTGTTTCTGCAAAAGTTTTTTACCTAACTATTGTGCAACCTCAGCTGTTCTACTCCAGACAGCACTTCCATCCGACCTCCCCACTCAGTGCAGGAGTCCACGCTTCACAAATCTTTTCACTCTGCTCCCATGTTCTCCTGCAAACTGGCGACTGCAATTGGCTGTGGAGGAGGGTGCTGCTGCCAGCCTGTGCAGTTGTTGGCGAGTCCTGCAGTTGCTGGCGGGTCTGCAGCTACATTTGGTTCCCGTGGCTGGAGCACTCGGGGACCTTATTCTGAGTTTTATGGTTTAGAGTTTCCCTTTAGAATCAGGACCCACCAGTTTGATGCTCAGCCTGAACCGCCAACCCCCTCCAACATTTCCCTCCAGAAATGTTCTGGTCTGTTCAATCCCTCCTGTTGTTTTGTTCTGGGGGAAGGCACCCGCCATTTCTGATAGTTCAAAATGTCTGTTTCCGGGCGGGATCCCCTCCCTTCAATTTTCCATTGGGTTTCCCAGCTCCCCGTGGTTTTGAGTGGCTCTCCTTTTGGATGCCACCCTCAGTTCAGGAATAAATATTTGTCAACTGGGTTTTGTCAGCATTTGCAAGCTGCTGTCCTCCGTAAGGGTGGGGCCTACTGGCCAGCATGGCCAAGCAGGAAAACATCTCTATAACAGTGTCCTTGGTTTTAAATTACCCCTCATATACAACAATCTGCCAATTTGCTGAGCATCTCCAGCTGTCCATCCACGTGCTAATCCATGCGCGGGAAAGGTCCGGACCCTTTTTCCTATCACCTGATGACTTGGGAGAGGTGGGCTATATGTCCGCCCTGTCTGCCATCATGCTCCACCTCTGACCCATAGTTAGTTATTTATTTTTTAAAAAATTAATTGGTTCAGATTTATTGAGGGTACAAATAATTAGGTTACACTGTTTGTATAAAGTCCCTCTTATAATTGTGTTCTGTTCCCAAGAGGTGTGCCATATGCTGTAACCCTCTATTCCCCCCTCCTCCTCTAACCATTCTTTCCCCACCACCACCTTAAATTGATTTGAGATTTTCTCTTATGTGGCTATGTATTAGATTGTCTATTAGCTTTATATTAGAATTAAGTACATTGGATTCTTGCTTCTCCATGCTTGCAATACTTTACTAAAAATAATGTATTCCAACTCTATCCAGATTAGTAAAAAAGATATAAAGTATTCAATTTTTTAAATGACTGTAGTATTCTGTGGTATATACATACCACATCTTGTTAATACATTCTTGAATTGGTGGGCATTTAGGCTATTTCCACATTTGGGTAATTATAAATTGAGCTGTGATAAACAGTTAAGTGCAAATGTCCTTATGATAAATGATTTTTTTTCCTTATTATTGGATGCTTAGTAATGAGATTGCAAGATCAAATGGAAGGTCTAATTTGAGTTCCTTGGGGAACTTACTTACTTCCAAAAAGGTTGTATTAGTTTGCAGTCCCACCAAAAATTTAAGTGTTCCCTTCTTTCCACATCCACACCAGCATCTGCAGCTTTGAGACTTTGTGATGTGGGCGATTCTCACTGGGTTTGAAGTTATATCTCAGGGTGGTTTTGATTTACATTTCTTTGATGACCAGGGATAATGAGCATTTTTTCAAATGTTTATTAGCCATTTGTTTTCATCAGAGAAGGTTCTGTTCATATCTCTTGTGCAGCGGTAGATGGGATTGTTTGCTCATTTTAATTTGAACTGTTTGTAAATTCTAGTTATCAACCCTTTGTCAGATTCATAACTTGAAAATATCTTTTCCCATTCTGAAGGTTGTCTTTTTGGTTTACTTTTTGTGTCCTTAGCTGTTCAGATTCTTTTCTGCTTAATTAAGTCCCATTTGTTAATTTTTGTTGTTGTTGTGATGGCCACTGAGGTCTTTGTCAAAAATTCTTTCCCCAGTCCAACATCCTCAAGAATTTTTTCCACAATTTCTTCTCAGATTTTTATCATTTTGTGTTTTAGATTTTAATATTTTATCCATCTTGAGTCAATTCTTGTAAGGGGTGAAACATGGGGGTCCAGTTTCAGTCTTTTACATGTTTTACAGCTTTCTCAGAACCATTCGTTGATTGGAGATTCTTTACCCCACTCTAGGTTTTTGTTTGGTTTTTCAATGATCAGATTGCAAGTAGAGTCTGGTTTCATATCTTGGTTTTCTACTCTGTTCCACATGTCTACATCTCCATTTTTGTGCCAATATTAAGCTGTTTTGATTACTTTGGACTTGTAACATAACCTGAACTCTGGTAGAGTGATGCTTCTGGCTTTGTTTTTGTTACTAAGAATAGCTTGGGTATACTTTGTTTGTTTGTTTGTTTTTTGTTTTTTTTTTCTGGTTCCATAACAAATGAAGTACAATTTTTTTCCAGTTTTTCAAATATTATATTGATACTTTAATGAGAATTGCATTGAATCTGTAGATTGATTTGAGTAGATTAGACATTTTGAAAATGTTAATTTTTTCCAACCAGAAACATGGTATGTTCGTCAATGTCTTCTTACTGTTTTTCTTTTCTTAGCATTTCATAATTCTCTTTGTAATGATTCTTCACTTCTTTTGTTAGGTATATTCCCAAGTATTTAATTTTCTTTGAAGCTACTATGAAGGGAATTGTGTCCATTAATTTTGTCGCAACTTGACTGTTATTGGCATATACAAAGGATACAGATTGATGATATAGATTTTAAACCTGAGACATGACTGTATTTCCTGATCACTTCTAGCAGTTTTGTGGTTGAATATCTAGGGATTTCTGGGTAATCTGACCAATAGTTTATCAAATGTATTTATCTTTTCATAGAACCAATTTTTGTTTCATTAATTTTCTGAGTGATTCTTTTTTTGATTTCATTTATTTCTGATTTAATTTTAGTTATTTCTTTTCTTCTTCTAGGTTTTGGATTGGATTCCTCTTCCTTTTCCATTTCCTTAAGATGATTCATTAGATTGTTTACGTGCTGTCTTTCTGTTTTTTCAAATGTAGGCATCGAATGCAGTAAGTTGCCATCTTAAGGGTGCTTTTACAGTATCTCACAAGTTTGAGTAGCTCATGTCTTCATTGTTGTTATGTTCAAAGAATTTAATGATTTCCTAGTTTATCTCATCCTTGACCCAACTATCATTCAGCATAAGGGTGTTTAGTTTCCATGCCTTTCTGTGGGGATGAAAATTTTTGTTAGAGTTGAGTTCTATCTTTATTGCCTTGTGGTCTGAGAAGATACAGGTATAATTTCAACTATTTTTATTTTTTGAGGTTTGATTTTTGTCCTAGGATCCAATCTATTTTGGAGAATATTACATGTACTGACAAGAAGAACATATATTTCTTAGCTTTGGGATGGTATGTTCCGTATACATCTATTAAGCACAGTTGTTCTAGGGTCATGTTTAATTCCCTTGTATCTTTGCTTAGTTTCTGTTTAGAGTATTTGTTCAGTTCTGGAAAAGGAGTTTTAAAGTCACCTGATATTATGTTGTTATAAAATATTACATTGCTCAGACTAATTAAGGTCTGTTCCAAATATCCTGGAACATTTATGTTAGGTTCACAAATATTTAGAATCAAAATACCTTCTTGTATTTTTTCCTTCATCAATATGAAGTGTACTTTTTTGTCTTTAGTTGCTTTAAATCCACTTGTATCTGAAAATAACATTGCAACCCTTCCTTTCTTCTTATTTCTATTTCCTAACCTATTGTTTTCCATCCCTTCACCCTAAATTTTACCATGTCATTCAAGGCTAGGTGTGTTTTCTGCAGACAGGGCATGGTTGGCTTGTGCTTTTTTATCCAATCAGTTCTCCCCATGCCTCTTCAGTAGGGAATTCAAACCATTAACATTTATTGAGAGAATTAATAAGTGTGGTGGAGTTCTATTCATCTCCTTTTGTGAAAGTCCATTAGGTATATAATCATTTTCTTCTGGCTTGGAACGTTTCACTTGAGAAGTCCACTGTCATCCTGATGTATTTTCTCCTGTAGGTCGATTGTTGCTTACTTCTGGCTGTTTGCAGAATTTTTTATTTCATATTTACTTTGGACAGGTTCATGAAAATGTGTCTTGGAAAAGCTCTGAGTTGAGGTGACCTGGGGCTTGATATCCCTCTGAAGGAAGTGTCTGAATCTTTTGTGATACTTGGGAAATGTTCATTAATGATATTCTCTAGTATTGCTTCCATTCCTCTGGGGCATTCTTCTTACCCTTCTGAGAAACCATATATTGCCTAGGCAAAAGATGATCTTCTAAGGTATGAGATGCTAATCATGATGCTGATATAGCTATATAAGATTGAGGTTGGAAGCCTCTGTCTTTCCAAGGAGATCTGGTCCCATCTCCCTGATTTCTTTGCCCTAACTCCTTACAGGATTTGGAGCCTGAAGCTCTCCTCAGCCTACTTACTAGGCACACCTTGACTTTTCCAAAGTCTTTCCCATGGTCACACAGTGGCTTTTCCAGGAAAGCAAGTATTCACTCAAATTTCCCCATAGGTGGCTTCCCTGCTTATTAGGTGAAGCAGTACCCACCTCTCACTAACACTTCGAGGGCTAATCTTGCAAGGCAGCTTCCCCACAATGGTTGCACATGGTCAGCAGCCAAACAAGAGAGCTCTGCTCTCCCTGCCTTATAGAGCATTCCTGGCCCCTGGGAACTGTTCAAAATCACTAGCTCAACTTGTAAAGCTCTCCCAATGTAACTCATCCAAGTGGCCAGGTTCAAAAAAACAAAACAAACAACAACAACAACAGCAATAACAACAATAACAACAACAACAACAACAAAAAACTACATAGGGTAGGCCTTTTCTGCCTGTAAACTGCTGCCACTGGTACACTGGCCAGCCTATGCTGGCACACATGCACTTACCCTTGTGCCCCTTCTTCACTGTTTCTGAACTTCTCTTGGGGTCTTCTTCAGGCTCCCTGTGCCCCCAAAGGGATGTTTCTGGGCAGAGCCTGGTGCCCTTCCTGATATCACCACAGGCAGCCGCAAAGAAGCTGTTCCTCCTCTGCCATCTTGCTCCACTTCTTAATAAATGTCTCTTAAATGAACACATTCATTTCATGAAGCTAACCTAGAAGTCAGGAGGATAAGCAAGTTAACTTTTTGGTATAGGTGATTTTAGTCCAAGTTGATTTCCAAAGAAGACAGAACTCTCTCTCTCTCTCTCTCTCTCTCTCTCTCTCTCTCTCTCTCTCTCTCTCACACACACACACACACACACACACACACCCCTTAGGAGGAAAAATGGGATGCAGTTGAAAGTGAAATGGGAAATAGTCCTTTTAGAGAAAAAAAGAAGTTAAGATTAGAGCTTTTAATAGCCCACATAGTGCATTGGTGAATTAATAAAAATATTTTCACTTTCTTAAGACGTTTTACTAATTTCTACTAAAAAATTACCTTAATAATTGTGTAGCTTTATGATGACTTTAATATGAACGATGCTTCTAGCTATGTAGAATGAAAAACCATATGTAAAGCCTAATACACTCATTTTTCCCCCCTCAGGTACTTATAATATATTGTATTTTCTCAGAGCTAGCACACAGTGATAATTGGTCAATATTTGTAAATAGCTGTGTTTAGCTATTTGTAAATATTGTGTCTAGCTGTGGAAAAGATAACAGAAAGGGATAGTGGATTAAGGAATAGCAATTTCTAGTCAAAAGGGTTATTGAGGCAAGCCATAAAAGACTGTAACCCCTTCCATCACCTTAACAATTACCTTGGAAGTTGAGGGAATTAAACCATTAAGTTATAGTGAATATATATTTTAGTCCATTCAGGCTGCCATAAAAGAATATCATAGACTAGGTGGTTTATAAACAACAGAATTTTATTTATCATAGTTCTGGAGGCTGAGAAGTCCAAGATGATGGCACTGGAAAATTTGTTGTTTTGAGTGGGATTGCTTCCTTTTTCATAGGTAATCATCTTCTTGCTGTGTCCCCACAGAGCAAAAGTGCCAAGGGAGATTTCCATATTGTATTTTATAAGGTTGCTAATCTAATATATGACTGCATTGCCCTTTTGATCTAATCATCTCTCAAAAAGTGTACCCTCCTAACACCATTACATGGAAGATTGGGCTTCAACATGTGAATTGTGGGAAGAAAGGACACTTATTCAGTATGTGGTAGTAGAGTATGTTTATAATTTTTTTGGAGGCAACAATTAGAAGGGTTATTTTTATGTGTTTGTTTTGTTTATTGGTTTGGTTTAAACCATGTGGGTAATATGGCTTGTGAAGTTGAAAGAACTTCAGGTACATCTCTCTATATTCACTGGTTTATTAGGCAACAAATATAATTCATATATTAAAAATAAAATAAAATGGGTATACAATGTGAAAATGGTATAGATATAAACTAGAGATTGAGCTATGCATTTAGCTCCCTTTCACCAAATGCATAAAATCTAGACAAAAATGTAACCAAAAACATTTTAAATATAATTATTAGCTTGAAAGTATGAAAAAGAAATGATTGAGTGCAAGAAACAAAAAGGAAAATCAAAACCAAAGCTGGGAGGGATTGTTAAAGCTACAAAAGCATGTGAATACAAGAAGGGGATATGTGTTATACAAATAGGGATTTATCCTCATGCCAATGAAGTTTCAACTTTGGGAGTCCTCTATTCAATATATATATTATAATACCAAGGAAGGAGCTGTACCCCATGGCCATTTTTTTTTTTTTTTTGGTACAATTTTCAAAGTTCTAAATGCAATCAATTAAGTCTGCTGTCTCTTACCACTTTGACTTTCCTTTGATCACATTTCTCTTTGTATTGAGTGTAACTATATGTCTACCCACTATAAAGCTGTTCAGTCTTTGCAGGGGTTAAAACACGAGTTCAGTGACATTTCAAGTACTCTAAATTATATTTTCATAGACTCAGAAGAGAAATACGATTACACATGACATGTAAAACATTTAATTAAAAAGTTTATAAAAGCTAAACAATTTTAATTGCAATTTGGAAAAGCATTTCCATGTATTTCAATACAGCAAAGAACTTACAGACTCCTAATTGGATGCATATGAAGATATTTATTTATAATATTGGAGATTATATGTTAAGTAACTATAAGAACATTCAAATAAAAGTTAATGGAAGAGTAAATTAAAGCAGTAAAAATAAACACTGATATCCATGAAAATTATTCTGAGATCAAAAAGAAATTATAACAAATTTTTATCAGTTCATATCTAAAACAATCATTTTTAAGAAGAAAGGATAGATTTCAAATAGAAGTAGTATATAAATCAGAGTATTATTTTATAATATTATTAAGAAGGTAAAAACATGCAAATACATTGAAAAATTATTTAACTTGATTCTGATTTGACATGAAATACTAACATTAACAACAATAATATAAAATGTATAGTATGCTAATACAATAAAGACTTCAATGATAAAATTGTTAGTGAATGGTATCAATTCAAAGATCTAAGATTTATGTCCCATGAAATATTCCAGAATATTTCAGTATATGGATGAAAAATGATAGTGTTTTTTTCAAAAATTTACAACAATCTTAAAACTTTATATGATGTTGCTAATTATCAATTTTGCTGCTGAAAGAAACTTTTGAATTCATCTGTTATTTAAAAATTTATAGGAGTTCTAATTATGTAGAGTAAATATTTATTTATCTTTATATTATCTGTATTAAAAGCATTTAAAAATCACTATCATTTGATAAGACAAAGAATGTATAGACAAAATGTAGGGGGAAAATATCATAAAAGTGTGCCAGGCATTTATTTAATAAAACATACTACACTTTACAGATTTTATGATATTTCTGGCATTTATCAGGTTTTAAAACTTGTAATTTATTATTTCCTCATTCTTAGTAATTATTCACTTTAGTGTCTAATTTCATATATACTTTTTTAAAATTTAAAAATACAACCAGACAAATCATGCCTCAGATCCCACAAAACGAGGAACCACCCATTAAGCTGTGATTATAACAAGAATGGGAGTCTATGATGAAATTCTCCCACTTGTAGGATACTAGAGTCAACCATCTTTTATGAAGTACAGCATTTGGAATAACCATTCAGTCTCTAAAACAAGGACTAGAAAAAATTGCTAATACTAGAGAGTGGCATAAAAATGTGTGAACATCCACTGGTCTGAATTGAAAAAGTTATCGTAAAGTATTTGGATCTCTACTTCAACCCACCCTTTTCTTCCAGGCCTTCACTATTTCACTCGCAGGATCTAAATTCGGCAGCAATGCATGTTGTGCCAGAACCAGAACTTTCGGCTAATGTAGGAACTTGTACAGAATTAGTTGAATTCTTAAGTCTGATGAAGACTAAAACTATTCCTTGGAGCTTTTTCCACAGCTCAAGACACAAGCGACATCCATGGAAAATAGTTCTCACCTGAGAAGAGTTCACATACCCAATCAACATTACAAAGCAAAGCAAACCATTATAGCAAGTCACTATGGATGAAGGTACAAAAAAATTGAAGAATTTACATACCAAACACTTTAGAAAATAGACTAAATTAAGGGACAGGTTTAAAATAAAATGCTGAAACAAACGTAAAATTAATAAAAACCATACGAAAGTATAGCTTATTCCAGGTAGAAATAATAGATTAGTACAAAACAAGTAGCTTGCCCGAGAATAAAAAGAAATTAATCACTGAAATTAAAAACTCAATGAATGGATAAGATAGCCAATGACCTGCAGATGAATACATGTAAAATATACAAAAAATTCATCATGTTGATTCATCTAAACTTCCATTAATTATACAGATCAATATTAATAGTTATGATTAACTATTTTGGAGGGCACATGTGGGAAAAATATAAGGTAGATCCAAAAAAGACCTATGTAAATAGATAGGTGATATTCTGTTACTCTAATCTCTTAAAATAGAATTCAAAATATGTCTGTAGCATTTTAATTTTAAAAAAATTAAATATTTTTAAAATATTATGCTGATGTTAACCACTGCTAATGCTGAGAGATGTACATGTTTCCTTATTGAATTACTCTTTTTCCTGTTCAGTAGATTTAATTTTTTTATAATCATTAAAAGGAAGCAAAACCAATGAACACATGATTTCGAGAATAAAAATATAGGTAAATCCAATCAGTGTGAAGATATTTACACAAAAAAGAGCATGGCTTTGAGGTGAAACTAGGAAAAAACTTTCTAAAAATTCATGACAGAAAGAAATTCATTCTTTACCAAGCAACCTTGAACTTCCTGGAGAGCAGAAGCATCTTTTGCTGTATGGAAAAGTAATAGAAAGCAGGGATAAAACCCACCCTAAATTTGTGTCTTTGAGAAGTGGACAAACTAGCATTAAGTAGAAAGAAAAGAAGAAACTGGAGTTAAGTTATGAATACAACTTGTTGTTCTGTAAAGAAATATAAACAGGTAGATGAGAGGTAAGTAGACAGGGAAATAGATAAGTAGATATTAAATAAAAAAAACAAAACAAAACAAAACAAAAAAAACACTGTTCCAGAGAAGGTAAAAACTTAATGGAAATTCCCCAGGCTTCCCAGAAAGAAAACTGAATACTGGCCTTGAAATAGACTACATGTACATAATTATTAACATACTCTGAAAATTTACTGAAACAACTACATACAGAGCTTAGCACAAGTTAACACCCAAATGTGCTCTCTTCCTGTGGCCTGCATCTGGTATGTAAAGAGATGGATATGACTCATCATATGCTTTATGTGATCCATTTCTGCCACTTTATTAGCATATAAATGACCTGTCAGAAGCCACCTTAGGAGAATTTTTAGGAATAATAAAATTTATTTTCAGCAAGAAGTATAAGAAGTTAAAGGAATAGATAGTGTTTTAATTTATTTCTCCTATTAAAGACTATGATTATTTTAGAGAATGAAGAAATAAATTACAATTACGATATAAATAATTGGATTTTGATGTCCTGAACATAGCTTAATATAATGGAATAGACTTAAAATACTGGTGTAGGTTCTTATTAAGAAATAGAGTGCATCACAGAAGTCTGTAGATGAATGATTTACTCAGCTACTAGTTTACCAGAAAAGAAAAACTTTAACAGAATGCAGAGTAAAATGCAGAAAAAGGTTGTGAAGTTGTGAAGACTTTTACTTTCTAGGAGCTACTATCAGGCATGACATGAAAAGTGAACTAAGATTATAAGAAGTGCCTGTAAATTTACATAATACAATAATTGGGAAGAAATGGGAAGTTATATTGATGACCAAAGAAGTCTATTTACTAATGAGCTGATAAACTTCCCTTGATATTATAACCAGAAAATTTTCAAGTCTTGGTGAAGTAGGACATATTATTGGAACACTATCATTGCCAATTCTATCTACAAGAATCAAATCTGTTAAAATGGAAGAAATAATAATAATTCTGGTCAATAATACCGACACCAGTGTTCAAATTAATGGATCTATGAATAGAAGCACATTGGGGAAACAGTTACATGAATATAAAAATGGATGAAAGGATGAAAGAATACTGTGAGTATACTAGAGAATTTCCAGGTGTAGGATATGGATGAGGTGATCCTGAGACTAAGGGTAAAACTATTCAGAAAAATAATGGCTTGGCAGTTATAAAGGGTGGGATAAAGGGGGAGGTATCTAGATAAATGTTGAAGCCTCAATCAGTAACATACACTATTTAAAATAATCTGGATTTGATTTATCAATAATCTCATCATTTTGATAGTAACAAAATTGAAGTTGAGGGACTTCTAGTTTTGACTTGGTTTTGATCAGAAAGAAGATTTTAATTGATGCTATCAAAGAGTAAGAAAAATCCTTATAAAAACACTCATTAATATTGTAAGAATAATCAGAAAATAGTAAAAATTCAATCCTAGGTTAATAAATTGACTCCAAGAGTGCCTGACAGTGATTTGTTATTAAACTGTTGAGAAGATTCTAGTAATTCCATGTTTCCATATATAACTCTGATCCCGTTCTATTCCAAATTTTACAAATGGCATAGTTGGAGATATTTAAGGAGTGTTGATCAAATTTGACAAAAGATATAAGCTTAAGGCCTCATTAAATGACAGAATAAAAATCTAAGCAAAGTCTACTACAGAAGAAAAAAATTGCAGATGATGTAGATAGAAAAAATAAAATGTTCATGGATCTTCAAAATCAACGTTGTTTAAAAGGGCTATACTACCTAAAGTGATTTACAGATTCAATGCAATTCCCATTAATATACCAATGCCATTTTTTTATGATCTATAAAAAATAGTGCTATATTTCACATGGAACCAGAAAAGGCCCCGAATAGCCAAGGCAACTTGGTAAGCTAAAAATGGAGAGGAAGTCATCACTTTACCAGACTTCAAGCTATACTAGAAGGCTATAGAAACTAAAACAGTATGATATTGGCACATAGTTACATAAACATATAGATTAGAAGCAGAACTGAGAGATAAAATAATCCTCATATATTCATCTTATTTTTGACAAAACACTTAGAAATATACACTTAGGAAAAGAATCTCTATTCAATAAATGGTGTTTGAAAAACTGGATAGCCACATGTAAAAGACTGAAACAGGATACATACCTCTTACCACTGACAAAAATTAACTCATAATGAATAAAATACTTAAACATAAGGCAAGAAATTGTAAAATCTTAGAAGAAAGTGTTGAAGAAACTATAATACCTATCGACCTGAAAAAAAAAAAAAAATCATAAAGACCCCAAAAACAATCATGGAAACAATAAATAAATAAATGGTACCTAATCAAATTAAAAAATTTATGAACAAAGACACAATGAAATGATCAAATAGGCAACCTACAGAATGGGGGAAAATATTAACATGCTATACATGTGATAAAGGACTAATAACCAGAATCTACAAATAACTCAAGCAAATTAGCAAGACGCAAAAAAAAAAAAAAAAAAAAAAACATTAAAAACTGGGCAAAAGATAGGAACAGAAACTTTGTAAATGAAAATAATACCCAAGAAACTCATGAAAAAAAAAAATGCCCAACAACTCTAATCAGAGAAACCTAAATCAAAAACCTCAATGAGATATCATTTAACTCCAATGATAATAGGGCCATATTATAAAGTCCCAAGACAACAGATGCTGATGTGGATGTGGAAAGACAGGAACTCTCATACATTGGTGCAGCATCTATGAAAAATTGTATGGAGATAACTCAAGGAAATTAGACCTAACATTTGATCCATCAGTTCCACTGCTGGGGATATAGCAAAAGGAAAAAAACGTTGCTAGAAAGGACATCTGCACTATAATATTTATAGCAGCCCAATTCACAGTTGCAAAGATATGAAAACCCAAGTGCCCACCAATACAGAAATGGATTAATAAAATGTGGTATGCACATACTATGAAGTACTACCCAGCCACAGAAAATTATATCTAGTATATTTTTGGACAAGCCACAAGGAATTGGAAACCATTCCTCCAAGTAAAACATCACAAGAATGGAGAAACAAATACGTGCACTCAGTACCAAATTGAAACTAATCAATGAACACTTAAGTGCACAGATGGAAGTAAATCTCAGTGAAAATCAAGCTGGAGAGTGGAGGAAAAAGGGGATGGGTAAATTCACACCTATTGTGTATAGTGCACACTATCTGGGTGAAGGGCACACTTATGTGTATAACTTTAAACTCAACAAAAATAAAGTATGTAATTATATACTAATTTCATAGTAGTATTGAAAACATTGGATACTTTTTTCCCCATTCTTGAGATACTTTACTGAAAAGAATATGTTTCAGCTCTTTCCAGGATATACATAAAACATGTGAAGTCTCCTTTTTTGTGACTGCGTAGTATTACATGGTGTACATATAGCACAATTTGTTAATCCACACATGGGGGGATCCAACCTAATGTGCATAATGAAATGATACATTCCTATACTGTTAAAAATAGAGTATGAATGTTTTTGCCACAACAAATAAGTAAACAAGGAGATGGTTATGTTAATCAGTTAGAAGTAAGCATTCCAAATTGTATATCAAATAAGCACATTGTACTCCATAAACGCATTAATGTACACAATTATGATTTAATAAAGAATAAAAAAATAAAGTAGGTAAACAAAACATCTGTAACTTTTAACTTTCTGAAAAAATAAAAATAATCTACAACTTAAGCTTTCTTCAGAAATGAAAACAATTTAACTTAAACATTTATATCCCCATATCATTCTGCAATAAAAAATCTAAAAGAAATTCTGATGAGTTACAATTATTTAAAAGAAATGTAATGTCCTGCAATAGGTTCTACAAATTTTACTGCACAAATACACGTTGGGGAGTTGTAACTTGTAGAAAATGCAGTAATCTTAGAATAAATCAGAAGTAGAATGTTATGTGAAAAAAGGAAATACTACTGGGCTGTGGCTGTGGCTCAAAGGAGTAGGGAGCTGGCCCCATATACCATATATGTGGCAGGATATCAAACCCAGCCCCAGCCAAAAACTGCCAGAAAAAAAAAAAGTAAGTATTACTAAAGGCAGCATTAATGAAAGTCCAGATCTTATGATAAAAAAAAATTGATAGTTCTACACTGTATTGCAGAGACCACAGCAGGGATATTGTTTTCAATACTTATCATGGAGATTTAAGGAGCTACTGATAAACATATTCAAAGGTCAGTAACCAGGGTAGTCAGTGAAATTTAAATTGATGAAGCTCTGATGAGGTTAGGCAACATTGAACTTGAAGGGGAAAAAATACACTCAGAGAGTACATAATTGTAGTTGCTACATAGTAATGAGAACTACAACACGAGTATTCCACTAGGCACTTTTTGTATATATTATATAATTCTCAAACAACCCAGGATGCAGGTCTTCTTATTTTCACTTTTCAAATAAGTACAGAAAGGTTAAATAGCTTGTCCTTGTTTATATAGTTTGTTAGTAGTAACTCTGAGATTGGATCCTAGGTTTTAACATCAGAAGACAAGATCCTTCCACCATCCTATATTTTCCTCCATCCCTTTTCTACTACCTCTATCTTCAAATAGCTCTAATAATATAAATCTATATTATTACACCTTACCATTTGTTGAATCTGCAGGAACTCAAGGAATTTCCCCCAAAGTATGATTCCTTGATACTTAACAAATGCAAACAATGAAACGTAATTGTAAGTACCCTTATATTAATCTGAAAATTTAAAAAAAGACTATTTTGTTCTTTTTTAATTAACTAATTAATCTTTTAAACTTAATTTTCATTAAATAATAACTATACAATTCTGGGTATAATATCATGATTTGGTATACAATGTGGAATGTTTAAATCAAATTAACATAACCATCACACCTCACGTACTTATTTTGGTGATAATACATTTATAATACAATCTTAGTTGTTTTGAAATATATCCTTGCATTGTGTACATTAGATGAGATATCGGCAAATACCCTCCCTCCTCTCACCATCCAACCTCCCCTCCATTCTGCCTTCTCTCCGTTCTTTCTTTCTGGACTATCTTTGCCTTTTATCATTCACATGAATGTGTAAGTGCTTATATATTGATTCAGTAGTAGTATTGAGTACATTCAATACCTTTTTCCAATTATTCATATACTTTATTGAGAAGAATATGTTCCAAAGGAGGAGCAAGATGAGAGCTGAGTAACATCTTCCTTGCAAATGGGCACGGTGAGACAGGGGAGAGAAGACTCCAGGCATCTCTGGCTGGTGGGATCTGCCCAGAAATGTCCTTCTGGGGACACAGGGAGTCAGCAAGAGATTTCTGAACCCCATGAGGAGGACAAAAGCAGTGAAGAACTGGTAAGTGGTTGCTCTGCCTTCAGGGTCGCAGAACAACTATTGGGTGGAAGACCTTAGGTGAGTAATCTAGTGAATGAGCAGCCTAAAGGTGGGGAATGAGATGCCTTACATCCTTGGCCTTCAGGGGCATTAATTCAGATGAGATGCCTTACATCCTTGGCCTTCAGGGGCATTAATTCACAAGCAGCTGTAAGTACAGCAGCAGTGAGATTGCAAACTGGAAATGCCTTACCTGTGAGATTTTTTTTTTTTTTTTGTCTTGGCACTCAGTTGAACTATAATAACTTGGGAGAACTTGGGTAAGAGTGTGGAGGACTTTAAGCATTGTCTAGGGCCCTAGACTGAGCCACTGGGACAGACAGAGTTAATAGTGTTCAGCTGTGGGCCATGTGGAGTCATTGTGGGAGGACTGCCTCAGCAAGAACCTCCCTTAGGGTCACAAAGCAATGATCAGGTGGGAGACCTTGGGTGAGTAATCTAGTGACTGAGCAGCCTAAAAGTGGGGAATGAGATGCCTTACATCCTTGGCCTTCAGGGGCATAGAATGAGATCAGTTTGGGCACACTAGGATTCATCGAAACCCTAGTTCAGAGACACTGTAACATTAAGAGCAAGAGAAAGTTGAAGGAAAATTAGGATATGGAAACACGTAAAAGAAAACACTCATGAGGAAGAATCAGCAGAAAAATCCTGGCAACTTAAAAAACTAGTCCAGAGAACCCCCCATAAGGGACTGTGAGGTAGCTACTGCAGAGGATTCCACCTATGTGGAAGAAATGTTAGAAATGACAGAAAGGAAATTTAGAATACACATAATGAAAACAATGAAGAAAATTATGAAAACAATGAAGAAAACTGCTGATAAAATGGAAAATAACCAAAAGGAAATCAAAAAGCAGAATTAAATAAGAGATGAAAGATCTCTACAAAGAGAACTATGAAACTCTAAGAAAAAAAATAGCTGAAGATGTTAACATATGGAAAAACATACCATGCTCATGGCTGGGAAGAATCAACATTGTTAAAATGTCCATACTGCCCAAAGCAATATATAATTTTAATGCAATA
>CAUYPK010156598.1:0-11216 GCA_963574355.1 Loris lydekkerianus
GAGAGAAGGAAAGAAAGGAAAGAAGGAAAGAAAAAGGGAGGGAGGGAGGGAGGGAAGGAGGTAGGAATGAAGGAAGGAAGGAAGGAAGGAAGGAAGGAAGGAAGGAAGGAAGGAAGGAAGGAAGGAAGGAAGGAAGGGGAGGGAGGAACCGTGGATTTAATCTCTATGATGCCAGGGTGCTGCTTGTAGCCATTTCCTCCAGGAATAAGCCAGAAATAGGTGGGGGTGGGCAGCTGCTTTGTTATGAATGAGCCACAAGCTTGACACCAGGCAGCGTCTTTTGTGAACCTGATCTTGATCACCATTACAGAATGAGATGATGAGGTGCGTCAGTCCTATAGTCCATTTTAGTGCCTATAAACGGAACTGAACTATTGGCATTATTTCATGCCTCAACAAAGCCAGGGCATTGAAGGACAAGCTTAAATGCCCATGTTGTATTTTAGAAGCTGTTTCTGCCAGACACTATTTGACAGTAATTCTAGAAATCACCTTTAATCCTGACTACTGCACTTGGTTATTTTTTTGAGACGTCGTTTTTCTTGATAATGGCTGAGATTTTTTTTTTTTCCTTCAAGGCCATTTAAAAATACAAGTCAGTTCTTCAGAGAACAATTTGACACAAAGTTTGTACAGCAGTTAATACCGAGTCAATCTGAGGACATTTTATAATTACTATGTTTTGAGGGCTGCTGTCTGTTTTTCCTGAAACCAGCAGTCAGCCTGCTGGTGAGCTCTCTGTCCTCTCGGTTTATTCTGTCGCCATGTTTCTGGACATCCTGCCTCAGAACAAGGATTAACTAGAAGAGCCAGGCTGTGTTTGAACAAGTCAGTTATTTTAATTACACAGTGTGAGAGCCGACTTCTCATGCAGAGAGAAAATGGTTGTGTGCTAAAGAGTTCAGAAAGAAATTAGATGTTCTACAATTTCTATCTGTGTAGAAATGACTGAGTTCTCTAAGGATTTGAAAGAATAGAACTGAATTTGTATACGTAAAAAAAGGTTGTCCCCCCAGAAAATATCTGGCCATATGCTATGAAAAATAGAGTTATAAATGGCTGGATACCTCCTGGACAGCCCATGTGTGTGTGTGTGTGTGTGTGTGTGTGTGTGTGTGTATGCACACTTGTGTATGTAAAGGAAATGATCTAAAATTTAATGCACTTGCTTAAAAATTATTTTACTTGTTGGTGTAATTTAGAATTTCTATGCCTGTCTTTTGTTTTCTGTGACTGGAATGACTCTAAGGAGTCACATCCTTGTGTCTGTGCTGTGCAGAGGGTGAATGTGTAATATCCAATGATTTGGAATAAAGACAGTGTAAATCAAGATAAAGTGTTGGGCCATTAAAAAAAGTAGCTTTAAAAAGTTTGAGCCTTGATATTCTGTTTTTCAAAGCAAAAAGGAAGTTCTGGGCCCCTGGGTGGTTTCCAGCCTTCTCCGTCTGCCGTGGACTCTTATAGAACTGGCCTAAATGGGGTTAGGCCAGCAACTGAAGCCCCGAGGTGGCTGGACATGCAGTTCACATCCATTTTCTGGCCCAAACACTCCATTTTGTAGAAGAAAATGCTGTAGCGCAAAGAGGAAGGGCTTCCTCCATCCCGCGCCACCCACCTCCCGTGGATTGGTTACCTATCTATGTCACTGCTCTGAGTGTCACTGGGGCATTGGTGTGGGTCTGCGCTTTCTGCCCTACATCCCTGACTCCTTAGCATGTCCTTACGTCCCAAATCTGCACCAGGAATCACTGCCCCCTTCGAGGAGGCTGCCTGCTTCATCTGATGTTTAGATGGTGGAAATTCAGTGACTAGAGGATGCTCTGGTATTTTATATAAATTCGTTCTCCATTGGAGAATGCCATGCTGAGAGCTATGCTCAAAATCACAGTAATAAGAAAGATGCTGGCTTGATTTCTGGCACATTTCATTAGATTATTATTATTATTTTTATCACCAAGTGCTCTGGCTGTTTTATTTTCTTTGAAGTTACTGAAGAACACATACACTGGCACCTTGTGCTGGAAACAACAGGACAGGCATTGCTTTGTGAGGTTGGCTCTGTCCTGGACGCTTATTTTTACATGTGAAGTCTACTTTAACATTACTGTATGAAGTTACTTGTCTGGTTATTCCGATTTTGCCTGCTCAGACCCACCCTTGCCTTTCCGTGTCCTGGAGGTGATCTCTACAAAGCTGTCATCCAGGCTTCCGGGAGGGCACTGGCCCGTGTTCAGGGTGGCTGCAGCATCTGCCTGGCCCCCTTCACCCGGGACCCTTGATGTCCCTGTGTCCTGGGAATGTAGTCCCTCTTCTTCCCTTTCTTACTTTCCACTGTTGGGAGACACTTAGTGTCTAAATTTTTTTGTTCCTAAAGCACTGTAATGGCTCTGCATCTGTGCCTTTGTTAAATGCACTCTGTCCTAAAGTCTCCTCATCTCAGTCTTTTGTGGACACCACCTGCCCTCTGGGGCATCCTGACAAATACAGCTCCATCACGGCGGTTTCCCAGATGACCAGCACGGGGTTGACTGTAATGTTGACCTTTAGGACCCTCGTCTATGTGGACTCCGTCAAAGGCTCTGGTGTGAGTCCCGTATGTACTCCCATTGCCACGTTTTGTGAAAACTGCTAAGGAACTATGAGTCTTCACAGCTGACCTCTGTCCCTTGTGCTCTGCCTCCCGTGAGGTCACACCTCTCTGGGGGGCTAGGGTGTGCTGGAATGGCAAGGGAAACTTCTGAGATTTGGGTCCAAGGGTTTCGTTGGGTGACACATCTCCTTTGCGCTCAGTGCTACAGGTGCCCTGTGGTGCGTTCCCTGTCACTTATGATTAAGTTGTTCCTGCTATCCAGGGTAGGAGCACCTCGAAGAGATGCCCCTTCTACCCCTGTGTCAACTCATACAGAGGCTATTTTGAAACAAACACGTTTTCCGTGTCACCTGGCACCAGACATAGGAGGCTGGGAAAAAAGAAGAAGTTTCGACTTAAACAAAGCTAGAAATGTGTCTGTAGTAATTTCTGAGCATCAGCTATAAAAGTTGTAAGAGGATTTGGGGTTTATAATGTCCCCACCTGGTCAAAACACAAAAACAGAGCTCTCTCCAAATGCTTTGTGATGCAATGTCAAACCATGGTGCTTTTATAAAAATTGACTGAAGTAGACAACACTAGAATTCCTGTGTTTGGAGCACAGAGGCAGGTACTGGGTCCTACATGTAGAAAGAACTTGTCATGTCTCCTAGGTTAGACCAAACTCCTCAAACTTAACCTGGCGTTAAAAAAAATGAAATGGAAAGTGTTTCCTAACTATCAGTGTTGCCTATTAATGAAAAACTCAGTCAATTAGGGAAAAGTTAATTGTCTACAAAGGTAATACAGAAAAAATTAACTTGTTATTCTTTATATATTATGTATCTATGGAAAATACTACAAACTTTTTTTCATAGGAAAAGGCATCCAAAAGCAATTCAGCCCACAGTATATGGGCAAAAGTGTTGTAGATGTGAATCATGCAGTTAATAAAAAACAATAGTTGCTGTAATTCATATTTGTGATATTTTTCAGTCTCTAAAAATTTATAATTTGTTATGGTTTTTTATATTTGTACTCAATTATTAATACTTTTGTTTTCCCTTACTCACAGAGGACCCCTAAAACTCTTTGAGACAGATCCACGTGGAATTGTGTATGTACCCCGGGCACTGTGTAAAAGCCCCCTCCACTCACCAGCAGAACTGGGGTGCAGCTTGAGCTTCTCTAGTAGAATAGTCAACCTTTCTGTCTCATGTTGGGCTCCTCAAGAAATAGACTTTGATAACAAAAATTTGAATACAAATAATTTATTTGGGAAGCAAATTTATTTCATCCCAGGAAGCACTGGTTGGAGGTTAGGGAAGAAAGGGAAGAAGGAAAGAGGGCGGGTTTCTGAATCTATTTTGGACCCTGTGGTGGTGCAGAGTACAGAAGCGGCAGCTTACCCCCACCCCCCAGCCATTTGTCAATGGTGGCTGCTCCTCAGGCGTTTCTAGACTATCTCGTGTCAGCCTAACAGGCTCCAGGGGCCAAAACCGTTCTGGGCCAGAGCCCAGGATTACATTTGGAGCAGTGGGAAAGGGGTCTTTAGGGGGATGGCGAGTGCCACAGGGATGTGGAGATAGCCCTGATTATGTCCTCTGCTGCTCCCAGAGAGGACATGTGGCCTGTCCTTATGTTCATTTTCCATTTTGAGTCTACATTGAGTTATAATAATGCTTGGTAATACCTAGCAATTTTCACATGCTAAAGCATAATCATATAATCATAGACCATTTGATTTAAAGCAAGAAAAGCTCTTAGGTATTGAGACAATCTCTCTTTCTTCTTCTTTTTTTTTTTTTTTTAACGTTATCTGTTTTGTTTGTTTGTTTCTTGTGTAGAACCGAACTGGATTTAGCTGATGATACTAACTTAAAGACTCTGCTATCTAATTTCATCACAGTCCACAAAGAACACAAAGATACTGGACCCAGGTCCTCCTGGAAGGCAAATAATCAATAGTTCTTTGCTGCAAAATGAAGAGAAAATTGCCTGGCGCTGGCCCTCAAAACTGTCAGTCCTTCAACATTCTTTGCACAAATTTACTATTGCTAAATTTTCATGGCTTCAAGACATTACCTTAGCCAATATCTATGCCATTTGAGATAAATAGATGTATTTTATCTATAATATAAATTCCAATATGTAGTGTTTGAATTGCTTTTGAGTCCATCAAGATAGGCATCATTTCTGTAATCAGCAGTATGCAATTATTTGATAACTTGATATTTTAACTGGATGTCTAAAAAGAGGCTCAAATACATGCTGGGAAATTGATTTTTTGAAAAATTTGATTCAACAAAACTGAGCTGTTTTCCTAAGTCAATAGGATACCCATCGCAGTCTCTGCACTGTGTGGTAGGCTAGGTAACTATTTTTCTAGTTATCTTTTTAACAAATTTAATATATATTATCACCAGCTAAAATGCTTCTTCCTAGCTTTAAAGAAAATGATATTTCTATAATGACTGCTGGGATCTTTGCTTTGGAAAACTACCAGATGGAGAGCTTTGTTGACTGAAACCACTACATTTGAATCTTAACAGAGAACATTCAGGTCCAGAGAATTGGGTGTTCCTGGTTAAACTAATTTAATATTTATAATTTTGTTTGCTTTTTTTCAAAGGAAACCACTAAACCTTTATGAGAAGAGAGTTCTTTTTTTTTTTTTTTTTTTTTTTTTCTGATGGATTTGCCTGCATGGGATGGGTGGTGGCTGAACCTGAGTAAGAGTCTTTCAGCAGGGAGGGATGAAGTTAGAATGGGCTCTCTGAGGTCGTAGGACTTACTGAACAATAAAATGCTTCTGTTGACTGCCTGTGAGTAAAAGTGCTCTGCTGGTTGGCAGTAGCTTAACCCGTGTCACTTCTCTGCCCAAGCAGTGTGGATGGGCTTAGATGCCCTAATCCCAAGATTCTACTGCAAAGGGCAAGGATGTTCTTTTTGTAAAGACTTGTTTGTATAGCCAACTTTTGTAAATGATAATGCTTAAAAATATTTTTAATTCTCTCTCTTTATTTAAAATTATGTTAGAATAGCATAAGAAGCAATGATATTTGTTTTTAATCTTACCAGTTGCCAAGTCCTTCACTTGGCCCGGGTCCACTTCTTCTAGGCAGTAAACACTTTTAAGCTCATTGATGTGTTTCTTTCTTATGCTTTGAACCAATGCCGCATATCCCAAGTACCTGAGTGTTCCCGTTGGGAAAATCCAGCTCAACTATTCCTCTGCATTCATAGAAAGAACAAATAGATTGCTGATAGGTGCTACAGTATCATTACTTTTAGTGTAACTCTGTGACTGGGACTGCTGATGTTTGAGATTGTCTTTCCTCTTCTTTAAGAGCTAGAAAACATCCTGGTCTTACTTGTACTAGTGGAAATGGTGCTTGGCACCTAATAGATCCTCACGTATACATGTTGAGTAGGTAAATAAATTACTAAAACATAATGCATCATGGAAATCAGAAATTACCTCAAACCCAGAAGTTAGAAAACCATTCGATCTAAAAGAAGGCCTAATTAAGGAAAAGTCAATGCACAGCAGAACTATAACTTCTCAGGGAAATGGCATAGTGGATACATCACTGGGCGGATGGGTGGAATTTTGGTGGGCTGTGTAATTCTGGCCACTTTTCTTACTCTGCAGTTAGCAGTTTCTCACAATTAGAACTAACTCTGTGAATCTTGGATACTTTTAATAAAACATCACGTTCTTACCAAAAAGGAAGGGTTGTCTTTAAATTCAAGCCCATTACATTACACATATGTGTAGAAATGATCAAATAATTTACTTTTCTTGGTTGCAGAGTTAAAACCACAAGGGAGCATGATTTCGCCAAGGAAATTTCTTTGATGAAGGTATTCATTTTGATTGGTTTAAACCTTGGATTTCAGAGTTCACAACCTGCATTCAATTTTATCAGTGAGCATTTCTGTTAATTTCTATGGCCACTGCATACCCCCTCCACAATAACCAGGATGGGATTGGTGTAGGTTACTTCACATTGTTTTTTCAAGACCCAGCCCATCAGAAGGTACATATCTACATGATTTTTTTTGCATGAGAGAGGGAAAAGAAGAAGCCCATTTGGTAGGTAAGTATTTGAAAAAGTAACATTTATACTCAGAAAAAGAAATGATTTGGTTCCAGTCAGCAAACATTTGTTGAAAATTCTCTAATATCATTATGTGATATTGCTTGTGCATAAACATGTATGTGTTCATGTGTAGCAAATGGTTATATATAGAATATCACCCCTTTTTTTCTTTAATTTATTAAGATTATATTGAGCAAGACATGTAGGAAGGGATAGAACTGTGTTCTGGTATTTGACCCCTGGTATTTGAATTACTCTGCCTTAAACTACTCATCCACTTACTCTCACTATTTTCTCTCTCTGTCAACAAGTGTCTTTCTTTGGGTAGATTCAAAGAATAGAAAATGTTCTGTCTTGTACCACATTCTTTCAACTTGTAGTAATGCTGTCAGTATAAAAAGCAATTATATGTATTTTAAAGGTTTAAATAATCTGAAAAATTTTAAAAGCTAAAACAGAATGTTTTATGTCAGTGCACTTGATTCTAACCTATAATTCTATCCTTGTCTCTGTCAGACAGCATTCCACTGTGAAAGCGCATAGCAAGCTTGCCAATAAATCAGGTGAAGATTATACGGATTTAACAGGCCTTGTGGATACACAGAAAAGCAAGTGACTGTTTTCGAAGTTTAAAACCAAATGGAAGTGTGTGTTTTGTTTACATGCTACGGGAATTAATTGTATTGTGCTTTGTAGTTACTTTTTTTACAAATTGGTAGAACCTGCTAGCAATGTAAAGGTTTCTATTACTCTTTTCAGGTATTCTTTTTGCTTAAAAGACTTCCTCACTTAAACTCTAGAAAATGTGGTGTTAAGAAGTATTATCCTAGACTGTATTACACAAAATTAAAAAAAAAAAAAATCTCAAGGTTAATAGCACAATTCTGCTTACAACTTTCATTCCAAATTCCATCTTTTCTCTCTTGATATTATATTTCAATTACTTCTTTCTGTGTATAAACTATTTCAATTATTATTGTAAATTACAGTCATGTCTGAGTGAATACTTTGGTGTAGGCATTAGATAGAAGTGAATGTGAGAATTTTTCTTTGAGACAGAGTCTCAAGCTGTAACCCTGGATAGAGTGCTATGGTGTCATAGCTCACAGCAGTCTCTAACTCGGGCTTAAGCGATCCTCTTGCCTCAGTTTTTCTGTGTTTGGTAGAGATAGTGTCTTGCTTTTGCTCAGGCTGGTCTTGAACTCATGAGCTCAAGCAACCCACCTGCCTCGGCCTCCCAGAGTGCTAGAATTATAGTCATCAGCTGAATGTAATAATTTTTTGGCACAAAAATATACATTTTTCTGCTCTTACCAGAATACTCCTAAATTGGCATTTCAAGCTACTGAAGCTCTGTATTAGACATGGAGAACACTCAGTGCTTGGGTGATGTTTTGATCAACTATGTTATTCTTTGCTCTGCGTCTTCACTAAGTGTTGGTCTACACTTCTCACCACCCTCTGCTCTTCACTGATGAAGAAACACTGATAATTTGGAAAGTAGCAAGTAAATTGAAAAATCCATGTTCCACCTGGTAATAGTGTTAGTTAGCATTAGCACCAACCACATTGTTGGTTGCTAATGACAGAAAATGTAACCTTACTTGGTTCATAAAAAAGGGAGTTACGGACTTATGCCATGAAAAATGTAAGTATTCAAGAATGATCAAATCCTGGCCCGCAAAGGACCTTCTCCTAACCTGCACTGCTCACCTTTCATCCGTGGTGGCCCCTTTCTGAGTGTTCCTATGTATTAATTGATCTGTCACAAGTTTGAAGCCTTTGTGAGCCTAGATCCGAGTCCAGAGGGAGATCCGAGAGCCTGATCCTCATTCATCGATCACAACAGCCTCAGCATGTCTCCTCTGCTGGGACTGGGTCATATTCTTAGCCAACTGTGGCCCAGGCCTGAGTTGTTCTGAGGGTCCAGGCCAGAGTCACACACTGACCCTAAACTAGGGTGAAGGCCACCCACATGACACACACCAATAGAGAGACAACTTGAGTAGAAGGTTTTCAAGGAATGTTGGGTCATAGTCACGACAGTAGTGGAAATCTACCACCACCCAAATTCATTGGTTTTGTGATCTAGAACAAAAGTAAGCCTCAGGATGTACTTACTCATCAGGTCATATATACTTTATTATAGTTTCTTTGATGTATACAATTGATCAAAATTACAATAGGAAATAACGTCTCATCTAGTCTACAGATTAGAAACAAGTACAAGTTTTAGAAATATACCAGGTAGTAACTGGGTTAATTCTTATTATCTAGCTGATACCTAAAAATATAATCTAATATATTCTAAAATATTCTTAATTGCCTCATTTTGAGTACTCAACTTTTAATTAACTACTTTATTTTGCTGTGTATAATGCATAGTTTTTTCCCAAACGTTTGAGAGAAAAATACAAATGTGTATTATACATGATTAGTACTAATTCTGTATTTACATAAATGCTTTTAACTCTTTTATTTATGCTTATGCATTAAAAATGTAACTCTAGGAAGCAATATTGATATCAAAATGAAAATGATACTCTGGAGTATGGTCACTGGTTTTGTCAAACTTACTATGAACTTGCAACAAAAGCATTCTTGGTGAACTTACACTTCAGGCAGGAGCTGTCAATCTAGCTAATATTTCTACAGACATTATTGGAAAATCCCTTGGAATGTGGCAAAATGGTGTGTGTACATGTCAAGCTTTAGGTTAACAGTTATTAAGGATGCTGGCGACACGGCACTATAGCTGCTTGGAGACGGTCTGGACCTCCTCCCATAGAGAGTGTCATCAGATTATGGAGGCCGCAGGAAGAACTTCAGATTCCAAGACAGAGGAAGCAAGGCAAGGGAAACTTCCACAGTGGTGGCCTGAAACTGAGATCTCTGTTTCAACCATGTTGGGAGAGACAGCAGGCTTTACGGTGGGACTTTTCTTTTTAACCCATTGGTGGTTCAGGGTTGCCCACTTTTCTAAGACCTGGCTTAAAACACATCACTGGAGCGGACTGCTGTGTCCTTGGGTCCCTAGTCCCCTCAGGATGTCCTCTTCACCACTCATGGTCTCTTATGTTTGTGGAATGAGTAATGTCTGGAGCGTGGTAGCCATCACTGATGAGAGGAGTAGGGAGAAGCATGTCTGATTCTCACCCCAGATGTGCAAGTCTCGGTCCAACTTTTTAAACATTTTTGCCATTTCTAATATACTGGAGAAAGGGCAAAATCATGTATTTTTTCTACTTCTCTACTTGTAAAATTAGGGAATAAATAATGTTCACTTGTGTTATTTGAGGGTTGGATGATTTTAGCTTGGACATCCTATAAACATTTATAAAAGTGGGAAAAATCTCTAAGCTTTCATTTGACATGTATTTATTTATTATACTTTTACCATATGCCCTGGCTTAGAAGTTTATTCACATTGTGCCTTTTGCTTAATAAATTAATCAAGAAGGTACCAATAGTGCTGTTAATTTCTTAACCTAATTGTATAGGAAAACACAAATGAGTTTCTTTCTTCAAGGAACATAAATTCTAAGGAAAAGAACTCTGGAGCAGTGTTGTGAAGTATTATAATAATTTTAGAGTGGGGGCCTTTTCAGGGGAATGAGCGTATACTTTGGAGCCAATACATTAATAATTTGAGCTTGAATTCTGAACAAAATATATATTAGGTGAGTGGATTATAGCAAGTAAACTGGCATCTGTGTTGCTCTTTTATTATTTATAAAATGGAGTTCTCAGAAATGTAATATTTATAAAATACTTAACAGTGCGTGAAGCACAGAGGCTTTTGGTGAATGGCATCTGTCGTCATGGGCTACCTGCACTGAGGGTCAAGGGCAAGATTAGAGGACTTCTGTCTCCAAGAAACCCAGGATCTTGTTTATAGAGTGAATGCTGATGCTGGCAACTCTGGAGAGTCATGGCAAAGCCTGCTAAGACTTCCTTATTGGCCTGATGGACTTGGCTGGAGGATTCGCAATACTAGCCCAGACAACTGACAAGGTGGGTGAGCAGGGCAGTGTGAATACGGGCGTAGTGATTATGCAAAGAAAGGGAGGAGAGATTGTATTTCTGGGTCATTTGTTTAACCTAAAGCTATAAATCATTAAAATATTTTCCAGCTCCATCCATGTAAACATAAAAGAGATAAAGTCTCCATTCTTCTTTAAGGCTGCATAATATTCCATGGTGTACATATACCACAGTTTATTAATCCATTTGTGGATTGATGGGCACTTGGGCTTTTTCCATGACTTAGCAATTAGTAAAGTATCTCAAGAATGGAAGAAAAAGTACCCAATGTACTCACCCCTACTATGAAACTGATTTGGGGCTTTCACATGAAAGCCATAACCCAGTTACAACCTAAGAATAGGGGGAAGGGGGAAAGGGAGGGGGACAGATGGGATCACACCTGTGGTGCATCTTACAAGGATATATGTGAAACTTAGTAAATGTAGAATGTAAATGTCTTAGCACAATAACTAAGAAAACGCCAGGAATGCTATGTAGACTGGTGTGATGAAAAT
>CAUYPK010156600.1:0-23625 GCA_963574355.1 Loris lydekkerianus
ACAACCTAACAGTACACAACTACCATGTGATTTATAAGAATCCTAGCGCTTTCAGAGAAACAGAAACTTAAATCATGTTAGTACAGATAATGGTGCTTGGCCTCTTTTTTATATGGATGCTGTAATGTCAGCTCTCCACAAATGACCTTGAATTTTCTCAGACAGGCACTTTAAGGATGGCCAGAGTCAGCTGAGGGAGGTGGCTTCAAGCTGTTAGAAACGTATTAGTGTTTGTTCAAGGCTTTATAGGCCAAGGTTAAGGAAGAAGAAGGGGCTCAGAGGAGTTTGCTCAGGAAGAGAATCTTTGGTGTAAGCTAGTTTTTCCCATGATGGCTGAGTTAAGAGACAAATACTATGCTTTTCTACACATACAGATGTGCTCTCCTTGTGTTTGAATTAGTGAAGCAAATACATCAGAAAGTAGCTCTACATACAAGAAAAGGAGCATCTGCTTTTCAGGGGCCTATTGAAGCAAGCAGAGTTGCAGGTCCTCCTTGCATTGTAGTCCCGTCTTATCCACAGTTCTGTCTCTGAGGTTCCAGTTACCTGCAGTTAGTTGCAGTTGGAAAATTCCAGAAGCAAACAATTCATAAATTTTAAATTGCATCCTGTTCTGAGAGGGCAGGACAAACTCTTGAATCTTCCCACTCCCTACTGCCTGAGATGTGAATCCTTGTAAATCATTCCTTTGTCCTTACACCTGCTCACTAGTCACTGAGTGGATGTCTCCACTGTCAGATGGTGACACAGTCTGCGGTCAAGAAACCCTTACTTCACTTAATGAAGGCCCCAAAGTCATGATGCTGGTGATTCAGATTTGCCACAGATAAGCCATGAAAGTATTTCACTAAAAGGTGAAATAAGGAAAGGAAAAAAATCCACATGCTGAGGTTGCTAAGGTGTATGGTAAGAGCAAGTCTGCAGTTGGGCAGGGTGGCAGGTGCCTCTATTCTTGGCTACTCTGGAAGCTGAGTTGGGAGGATTCCTTCAACACAGGAGTTCCAATCCAGCCTGGACAACATAGTGAGAACCTTATCTAAAAATATACATAGGTATATTTTTAAAAAATAATCTTCTATCTGTGACATTGTGAAGGAAAAAGAAATTCCTTCATAGTATATATCAAGTTTGGTACCATTCAGACTCTACTGGGGTCTTGGAATGTACCCCCTTTCATTGGGGGTGACTATAACTTTATAACTTGTAATTGACCAAAGCCCATTTCCTGCAGCACAACTCTGGTGCTGGGACCTGGCCCTGTCCAGCATTTGCCTTTCTGGCTTTTCCTTGAATCCTCTAGCCCCACTAAGGGATTATCACTTCATGTGGGTACTCCCTTAAGTTGTTAGCAAATTATGCATCTATCACACATTTTTAAGATGACTTCTAAAATTTTTCATCCTAAGATTAAAAAAATGCAGAAAATATAGTGTACTATAAGCACTGACATTTGAAAATAAAACATGAATTTAAATGTAGCCGTTGGCATCTAAATACTGTATCATAATGATTTTAAAGATATTTTACATATAATTTACATACAGTGAAATGCACAGATGAATCACACATACTGATTTATCCATGTGACCACCGACAAAACCGAACATTTCCCAGTCCCTGGAAATCTCCCCAGCACTTTTCCCCCATCAATTCTAAACCTCCCTCCTTCCTCCCACCCATCTCCCACTCTTTCCCAACCCCTGTAACTACTCTTTGACATTTATCTAAACAGGTGAGTTTTGCCTGTTCTAGAATTCATAGAAATAAAATCATGGAGTACAGACTCTTTTTCCAGCACCTTTCCACTTCATCCATGCTGCCTGTGTCACTGACTCATTCCTTTTTATCACTGAGGACTATTCAGCTGTATGACTGTGTGACAATTTACACATTGGCCTGTTGATAGGCACTGGGTTGTTCCCATTTCTTGCCTTGTATGAGTAAGGCTGCTATGGAAATCCTTGTACAGGTATTTTTGTGGACATATGTGACCATGTCTTTGGGTAAGTACCTAGGAGTAGAATTGCTGGGTCATGAAGTAGATACAGATTTAATTCCCATCATGGTACTCAACCTACTTAAAGTGTCCAGCTGACGGGTTTTTAGTGTATTCCCAGAGTTGTACAACTGTCACCACAGTCAATTTTAGAACATTTTCATTCCCCTAAGAAGAAACCCCACGCCCATTAGCATCACTCCTCATCGTCTCCATTTGCTGAGACAGATCAGGCCCTCGCTTCCCCGCCTTTGTCACCGGGTGCACCGAGTCACCACTGCATCTGTGTGTCCTACTGACATTCTCTCGTGTTGTTCCTTGAGCTCTCTAGCAGGGGCAGTGAATTCTGGAGTGGTGGGGATATTCCATCACTCCTGTTGAATAAACCAACTCAGGTCAAAATCCCTCACCTCTGACAGCAAGAGGCAAAAGGCAGGGGACAGTCTGCAGGGCCCTGCTGTGGGCCCAGGGCTTCCAGGGCTGAAGGAAGGAGCCTTTGTGGACACCCATATTTTGAATTGTTCTTTTGTTTGACTCTGTCCCTGCCCCCAACCCTGGACAATGTGCCCAGCCGTGTTCAGCGCAGGTGAGCATAAGATGTACTTTCAAAAGGTGGTGGGTGACTGTGAAGGTGGAAGGCGTGCCCCCAGGACGTTCCAGATCAGCTCAGGGAAGGAGCAGGGGTGGAAGCTGGAGATTTGGGGACATGATTCCCTTACGCATCCATTCCGTGGACCTCTGGAAGATTCGTGGGCTCTCTGGGGTGTCAGACAGCAGCGAGGCTCTGGTGCAGCACGCACACTGTCATCCTGAAGCCTTTGCAGATCTGGTCCACTGGACTAGAACTCTGGTCCCACCCCTACTCCTCACCCTGCAGACCCCACTTTCTCCAGTCTAACTTCTCTTTGAAGCCTGTGTTTGGTGGGCCAGGCCCAGGACTTGTCAACAGCTCCTTCCTTTTGTCAGAAATTCTCGCTGCTATTGGCTCCCTGTGGAAGCTGAGATTTCTTCCATGTCAGGAGCCCTAATGACAAGAGAGTAAGGTCAGGGCAGGTCAAGGGACTAGCCATGGCTTGGTATAGCAGGACCAGATGCCTCGGGCCGTTTGTGGTGGACACTGCTGTGGGCTGCACTGCTCACACACTCATCTTTCTCTTCAGACCCTGAGTGAGTCAGAAAACTTTGAAGCAGCTGTTACCAAGTTGGCCAAGACTCCCCTGATTGCTGATGTCTATTATATCGTTGGTGGCACATCCTCCCGGGAGGGCGTGGTCATCACGAGGAACAGAGGTGGCCCCGCGGACATTTGGCCTCTAGATCCTTTGAATGGAGCGTGAGTAGAATTGAAAGCTCTGGGCATTTTGTATCAAATATTCTTTTTTTTTTTTAATTGGTGAAACAGGATATTTCAATATTTAAATTGTTTTTAATATAATAGTTCTTCATTACCTATGAAGGTCCTAAGGAACCCTGGGTAAGACAAGATGACCTCCTCTGTTGTAGGTGGTTCCGAGTGGAGACAAATTACGACCACTGGAAGCCAGCACCGGAGCGTGATGACCGAAGGTAGAGTCCCGTGCTCTTCCCCATTGGCACTGCCCTCCCATGGCAGAACCTAGACAAGCCTCCATGTGCTGTCTTCCCCCAGAAAAGATGCCCGGGCACCCTCAGCAAACCTTGAGGTGGTCGGGGGTGTGTGCAGGAAAGCCAGGGACAGAGTCTGTTGGTAACAGGTTGGGAGTTGGGAGGGCTGACTTGCCCTGGTGCCAGGGTCAGGAGCCTTCCAGCCCCCCAGCGGCCCTGTTCATCCATCTGAAAAGTAAAATGATAGGGCCAGATTCACGGTCTTTTTCTGTAAGACTTTTTCAGGAGGAAATTGTAGAAGTTCTATACTTAGAATGATGGAATCAGCACGGCCCCCAGGAGCCGTCTGCCTGTCCTTGGCCTTCCTGCCCCACGTGTTTGCAGCAAGTGTCCCACTCTTTTGGAGGCAGCTGATGGCCCTGGGGCTTCCTGAGGTGATTTTTGACTGTTGTTTTACAGAACACCTACCATCAAAGCCCTCAATGCCACCGGGCAAGCACACCTCAGCCTGGAGACGCTTTTTCAGGTAACTTGTCACAATGCCTAGCTTACTTGGATGTTTGCTGTTTGTTTGTTGAGAGAGTCTCCTTTGTCCCCCTGGCTAGAGTGCCATGGTGTTGTCAGAACTCACAGCAACCCCAAACTCCTTGGTTCAGATGGTCCTCCTGCCTCAGCCTCCAAAGTAGCTGGGACTGCACGTGGCCTTCCATAATACCCGGCTAGTTTTTCTGTTTTTAGTAGAGATGGGGGTCTCACTTTGCTCAGGCTGGTCTCGAACTCCTGAGCTGAAGCCACCCACCTGCCTCAGCCTCCCAGAGTGCAAGGATCAGAGATGTGAGACACCACACCAGGCTTGGTGTGTCTGTTAATAGTGGTTAAAAAAAAATTCCCCACTCAAATGAAACAAATGCAGCGGATGGAAGTGTTAGAGTAAAAGTTTTATCTGGTTGGTCGAAACATTTTTAAAAAGTCAGATACCATTTTCTGAACTTGTTTCAATGTAAGTTAAAGTATCTATCTTTACCTAAGTTTTTCTTCATATTAAAAAGAGAAAGGCATCATTGTAATGTTATGTTCATTATTTAAAAGAAAAAAAAAGGATTAAAAAAGCTGTCACAATTATCCCAGGATATGCTAAAGTGTTAAGTAGTTATGCTTTTCCTATATTGTGCCTGTGTCCCTGCCACCGTTTAATGTTCTGTGTAATATGATTTTTCTCTATGCAGGTTTTGTCAGTTGTTCCAGTTTATAACAAGTAAGTGATGTGTTAAATGTCAACTCAGAACGCTGAACTCATGCACACGCTCTTAGGCCCACGAGGGATCTGAGGCTCCTACGGCCTGGCCGTGGGTACACTCCCATGGGTCCCACCATGAACACAGCCAGGCCTCTGCCCTCGTGGGACTAGCCTAGCATTACATTTGGGGGTGGTGAAGGGAGAGAAACAAATATGTCAGAAACCAGGGGATGGACTGACTGGGAGGAGGGCAGTGCTGTGTTCATCCTGCCTCCGTCTGGCAGCTGTGAACGGCCTTTCCTGGTTATGATCCTTCACTCACTCTGTCAGAACTGAAGTTTGAGCACCTCCGGTTTTCCTTTAGCTTCCTGGAAAGACTCCACTGTGCTGCCCCTTGTTCCACAGCTAATTCACGGAGTGACGTTCCCCTTCTTAGCCTGCATGCTTCCAGAGCACGTCGCCTCCTGTGAGCCACTGCTCCTCAGTCGGTAGCCTGTGATTTTACCCACACACTTCTCTGAGGTGAAGCTCTGGGCCACAGCTGCAACTACCCAGGGAGCTCTCAGTTACAGCTGAGAGGCAGAGGCCACCGAGCTCCCCAGGAAATCCCGAAGGTCCACAGTCACCTCTGGCTCCACCAGGTGTCGCCCCAGAATGGGGCTCACTCCTGCCCGGCTTACCAACGACTAGCTCACCAGGAGCAGAGACACATTCCGCTTAGTGAGGAAGAGTTTATTTACAAAAACAGGAAGCATCTGCCAGTAAAGACAGTTTTATCTCCTCGTCATGCTCACTTCTGCTTTCTCCAAGATAAGAATATCAAATGCTATTCCTTTTTTGTTTTTGTAGTTTTTGGTTGGGGCAGGGTTTGAACCCACCACCTTCAGTATATGGGGCTGGCGCCCTACTCCTTTGAGTTACAGGTGCCACCCTCAAATGCTGTTCTTCAAGAAGTCGCCTAATACACATAAAACCTATCAAGTGATTTTTAGTTTAAAATACTCAGTTGATTTTTTCCTTTGAAATGATCCTCTTTTATCCAGACACAAAATGTTAGTTTACCTGATGACATCCAGAATAACTTTGGTACCTGGATGCTTTAAGATTTCTTAGGTATATTGGGTGGCGCCTGGGGCTCAGTGGGTAGGGTGCTGGCCCCATATACTGAGGGTGGTAGGTTCGAACCTGGACCTGGCCAGCTAAAACAGCAGTGGCAACTACAACAAAAAATAGCCAGACGTTGAGGTGGGCACCTGTAGTCCCAGCTACTCGGGAGGCTGAGGCAAGAGAATCGCCTAAGCCCAAGAGTTGGAAGTTGCTGTGAGCTGTGACGCCAGGGCACTCTACCAAGGGCGACAAAGCAAGACTCTGTCTCATAAAAAATAAAAATAAAAAAGATTTCTTAGGTATAATGGTATTTTCAAAACTGAAATTCTTCTTTTCACCAAAATATCTCTGAAAGTTTTTTCCTTTAAGTATGACCAAATACAAAAATTAATAAAAAATTTATCCCACAAATAATATTCTAAAAACAGCCACATACAGAAAACAAAGTAGCCACCACTCTAACAAATGGGCTATTCGGACAACAAATCATACCCAGTGGTGAGCTAGTAAACTAGTTCATTGTTAGGCCCAGGGACTAACACAAATTAACCCCTGATATGTGCATTTGTTGACTTCCATGGTGTAAATTCTCCCACCATGGCTGATTTCAGGCTTATAATTGACTCAGAAACTTAATTCCCTCTCACCAGCCTATAGGAGCCGGTTCCAACGCACCATTGACTGTATCCATCCCAGGGAACACACCTTTACCCTTCTAAAACTCATTTTAAAAATAGGGGTTAAAAATTATTTTTGTGTTCTTAGTTTTAAAAATAGACTTGACTAATGTATCTTTTAAAAATTAATATTGTGGCTCGTTGCCTGTGGCTCAAGCGGCTAAGCGCCAGCCACATACACCTGAGCTGGCGGGTTCGAATCCAGCCCAGGACCGCCAAACAACAATGATGGCTGCAATCAAAAAATAGCTGGGTGTTGTGGCGGGCGCCTGTAGTCCCAGCTACTTGGGAGGCAGAGGCAGGAGACTCGCTTAAGCCCAGAACTTGGAGGTTGCTGTGAGCTGTGATGCCATGGCACTCTACCCAGGGCGACAGCTTGAGGCTCTGTCTCAAAAATACATCAATAAATAAGTAAATAAAAAATAAAAATTAATATTGTAATGCAATAGTTATTTTATTAAAAATGAAGCATTTTCTATTCGTTAAGCAGCCCATATAATTTTAAATAATTTCCATATTATAATTAAGCATTCTCCAGTTAGTGTTTTCTCTATTAAAACTCTAAATAAACATATTTTATATACTCACCTCCTCCCCGCCTCCTCCCCATATCAGAATATTTTCCCCTGGCTGAATTCCCAGAAGTAGGATTATCAAGTTAAAGGGCTATCAATATTTAAATTGTTTCTGAAATGGTTTTTATCAAAATAAAAGTTGGAAATTATAAACCATTTAGCAAGTAGCATTTTTCTCTAAGGTATAACTGAACTCAAGCAAAACTGCATTTAAATAACAGTCACCATGAAGCCAGAATTAACAAATACCCCAGCTCACAACCCTTCACACTCAGTGGGCCTCTGCGGAGGCTGTCGGTGTGAGGTCCCTGGAGCTGTCTGAGCGAGGGCGGGTGGCTCCGTGCTGCCCCCTTGTGCTGCGCGGCGGAACCACACCCACCTGCGCTAGAACTCCACCCTCTGCTGCGGTCATCGGTTGGGAAAGCCTTAAAACATGGAGAATAGAGCTATGACCAGGGAAAGTATATATTTAAGACAGTCTGGCTTTTGCCCCCCACCTAGGGTGCAGTGGCATCGTCAAACCCTTGGGCTTAAGCGACCTTCTGCCTCAGCCCCTTGGGTAGCTGGGACTATTATTTTTAGTAGAGTCGGGGTCGCCCTCTTGCTCCGGCTGGTCTGGAACTCTAGAGCTCAGGGGATCCTCCCGCCTCACCACTCCAGAGACTTAGGATTAGAGGCAAGAGCCACCCTACCCGGCTCAGAGAAAATTCTAAGATAGTGGTGGAGAATAATAGAATGTGGCTAATGTTGACAAGCAACTGAGGTCCTGCTCGGGGAACCCGTCACCCTTGGGCAAGCTGTGCGCCTGCTGGTACATGTAGTGCTGCCTGCAGCTGGACGTGCAGCTCTGCTGTGGGGTCCGGCACCACTAATTCCACCTGCCAAGCAATCCAGCTCCAGGCGCGTCTCAGCTGGTTTCCAAGGCAAGAGGGAGGAGGAGGGGAAGGGCTTCATGTGTGTGCACGTGTGCTCCTGTGCTGCTGCGCAGAGGGCGGAGGCAGTGAGCATCTACTCTTCATCCTTAGATGGGACGGGACTCAGGCTGGTCTTCCCCTACCTGTGACTCTCTCTTGGTCAAGGAATCTGCTGGGCCAAGGGCATGTGCCCACCCAGACTCTGGCCCAAGTACTGAACACCGGGAACTCTCAGCTGGAACAGCCCCAAACCGACTGCTGGGGCCCATGTGGTCCTCTTCCCTGGGTGGCCACTGGGAACGCCCTGTCAAAGAGGAGTCCCAGGGGTGGCTGCAAATGAGGTCCTTGTGGGGTAGGACAGAGCCAGGGGTGAGGGGCAAGGGTGGGTTCCCCCTCATTGCCACAGGGTAAAGCTCTGAGGAATCTGATGTTAAATTCTAGCTTGCCCTTTCATGGTGAGCCCTGTCTGACCTCTGCAACCAAATATTTTAAATATTCTGACATTAATGGGCCTCTATTTGTAGTCTTGTCCTAGTTCCCAAGTGTTACGGAAGCGCTTGGTAATTTTTACCTTCCTCTTTGGCATATTAGGGAAAATGGTGTGTATGTAAAAATTCCTTCCCTCCTTTTCAGTTGTACCCTTTATACCACGGTGATGAGCGCTGCCAGCCCAGACAAGTACATGACCAGGATCAGAAACCCGAGATGAAGGTAAGTGAGAAGAAGAGTGAAGTCACTCTTTGTGCTATGAAAAATTTGCTGAAAGTTATTGCTATTGTCATTTTGGGGAGAAGGGTGAGGAGGATGGGTGCTGCTATTTTTGTTTTTTAGAGGTAGGGTCTCACTCTTTTGCACTGGCTGGAGTGCAGCGGCACAATCATATCTCAGCTCCTGGGCCCAAGTGATGCTCTTGCCTCAGCTTCCGGAGTAGCTAGGACTACAGGTGTGCTCTGCCACACCAGCTAGTTTTTTGTTTGTTTGTTTGTTTTTTTAAAGTTGGGGTCCTGCTATGTTGCCCAGGCTGGGCTCAAACTCCTGTCCTCAAGCAGTCCTCCTGTCTCAGCCTTCCAAAGTGCTGGGATGATAGGTGTGGGCCACCATGTCTGGTGATGTATTGGTATTTCTCACAGAAGCGTCCCTCAAATTTATACATAGATAAGATTTTCTGAAGAGCGTCTGGCATATGGTTATCTTTCATGTCAGATTAATGGCCATCACTCGATATTTTATTTTCATTTGTTTGTAGGGAATTCCATCTTCTAGTACTCAGTACTTTTTGCCCCTTATTAAAACCAGCTCTCTGGGCAAGGTGCCCACTGGTAAGACATACATGCTCCCAGAGTAAGTGGGTCCAGCACGTAGAAGACAAATTCTAAAGGCAGAGGACACATACAGAATTTATTTCATGTGCTGGTGAACCCACAGGTGAAGGGAAGGAAAGCAGGACCCTTCCTGCTGGCCTCAAAGTCAAAGTTAGGCAGCTGCCTACTGACAGGGCACCCACCCCAGGGAGGGTCTGCCCTATGTGAACCTGGCCTGAGATCTGGTCATTCACTTATCGCAGGAACGTTAAAAGTCGGTATTTGAATTAAATGCTTGTTTCTTTCTTCTCTCAGGTGATTTAAATGAAATTCTTGAAGAGCTGCACTTAAAAAAAAGAGAGAAAGTGAAAATATGACCTTATGAACATAGGCTGCTTTCTCAGCCTTGTGAAGGACAGGCTGGGGGTCAGGCTTTGTCCAGCATTCTCTTCTCTTCATGGTTCACCTTGACCCTCTCCAAGCTTTTATCCTGGCTGAAATACGTAAGCTCAAAGATAGTTGTCTCCAAGGTCAAGCCATATACCCTCAGGCTTTCCCCCAGCCTTCATGGTTCTGTTATCACACCTCTGTATCCACGAAAGGAATGAGCTGTCAGGACCTTTCTTCCTGGTGGAGGGCTTCTGAAGAGCCTAAGAGAAGGTTAAGGTTCTTACAAAAGAAGTGGAGACCTGGTATTTGAATAGAGCCTGTCTGAATATTTGTTAATCTGACTCTTGATCACGTCTTTCCCTGTAATAGGATTTTCATTTTTTATAAAGTTTCTAGTGCTTTTTCAAAAAAACCTAGGGACTTCCTTTTTTCTAAATAGCTACTTTGTTACTGCTTCTTGAAAGTAATAGGAAACCATAATATTTCTTATTGTAGCTTATCTTTAGTTAATAGAATGTCAAAAGATGTTAGCAAAGAGAATAAAATATTTTTCCAAGACATTTTGTGTTGGGTTCTCCCTACTTTCTTGCCACTGAAGTCCTGAGGGTTTGAGCAGCTGTTCTGAGGAAGCAGCTCTTGTAGATGGGATGTTACTGAAGCCCCAGGACTCAAGAGCATGAACAACTGCTTTGTAGAATTTGATTTTCACATGTGCATAAAAGAAACTTCTTTGAAGATGAAGTCAGGAAATGTTAACAGCAAAGTTCTGAGTGTGTGTTCTTGGTGAGTGTTCCAACAGAGCAAAGGCAGGTGGACCACGATGGAGGGGGTGTCTGGACACATAGCCAGGCTCAGAGCCATAGCATCCCCTCCTGCCTGGCTGCACGCCTGCTCCTGGCATCCCGTCCATCCCACCACCCTGCACACCTGCTCCTGGCATCCTGTCCCACCACCCTGCACACCTGCTCCCGGCATCCTGTCCGTCCCACCACCCTGCGCACCTGCTCCCGGCATCCTGTCCCACCACCCTCCGCACCTGCTCCCGGCATCCTGTCCCGCCTTGCTATGCACCTGCTGCTGTCATCCCATCCCAGATCCATCCAGCACTCTACTGGCCCAGAATACTCACGTTTTTCTTCTTGGACAGTCTTGGAGAAACATTTTTTGCTTCTCACTGGCTGTTCAATGCGCTTCCCCTTTTTTTACTTTGAAATTATTTTAGTTAAGAAATAGAAACATCTTGGAAGAAAAACATGACAAAATGTATAGGCAAGTTTTTACTCCAGCAGCTTCTCAAACCCTCACTGTTCACCAGTCCCTAAGATGAAAAACACTCCTCAACATGAACTCAGCCACCACCAGTAATGTTAGTAGGGATATGGATCAATTTACAAAGAAGCTGGTGAATCCCATTAGAGCCAATCCTGTTGCTGTTGCCATGGCAATCTTGGGGAATTCTTCTCTATCAGGTTTGGTACGTCTTTTAACCAGCTGAATTGAGTCCTTTACAAACCGCCGACTTGGCTCAACAGACAGCAACTCCTTATCCGGGACTGCTTGCCAGCTGCCCCCTGAGATGCAGGGCCACGCCGCACAGGAGGAGGCCAGAGGCCCCCTGGAACCAGAAATGCGTTCAACGCTCTTGTAAAGCTCAAATAGCAAAAGTGGTTTACTCATGCCAAATGCCTCATACTGCCATTGACTAGAAATTTCTCCTCAGTAGTCTTATTCCATTCTTGTTTTCTTGAAAATAGACTACAATCTCTGAATGTAAATTTGGCGACCACCCTAGTTTCAACTGGGCAAAGCCAAGCCATCCAGGGCTTGTCAGCAGGAAAGTGATTTACTTAGTCTGAATCTCCAGTTCCTCCATGTCGTGGGCTTTGACTACACTGTGACTAGGTGTAGCCTGCTTTGTATTTAGCCTGCTTAGAATTTGTTGTGTTCCCCAGATTTCAAATTTCTGTCCTTTAGTCAATTTTGGGGAAGACTCAGTTATCTCAGAATTGCTCTTCTACCTTTCTCCTAAATTCCAAGTATATGTAGAAGGAAGTCAGAACTCAGACCACTCAGTTGCACCACCATCACTCCTGCAAAAAGAAAAGCCAGGGTACCCAAAATATGCCACTTTGGGATGGATTATTTTGGGCTAAGGGCACTTAAAAAAAAAGCAGGAACAAGAAAATCATTCTGACTTCCCCCCTTCTTTTTTTTTTTTTTTTTTGAGACAGTCTCCCTTTGTCACCCTTGGTAGAGTTTCATGGTGTCACAGCTCACAGCAACCTCAAACTGTTGGGCTCAAGTGATCCTCTTGCCTCAGCCTCCCAGAGGGGACTATAGGTGCCTGCCACAACACCAGGCTAGTTTTCTATTTTCAATAGTGACAGGGTCTCATTCTTGCTTCGGTTGCTCTTAATCTCCTAGACTGAGGCGATCCACCTGCCTCAGCCTCCCAGAGTGCTAGGGTTACAGGCAGGAGCCATCTCGTCCAGCCATTCCCTCTTTTTCTTCTTGAAAGCAGGAGATAAAACCCCTATACGGAAGACGTCCTGTCCTCCCTGTGCCAGGAGGAAAGTAACATTCTCATCAGGGACTGGAAGTTGAAGCTGAGAGAATTCTGTACACCCCAACCTTATTCAGTTAACTCAATGTAGGGACAAAGAAAAAAATTCACTGAAAAATCAAGTCACAAAAAGATTAATAAGAGAAAAGTCATATAAATCTATTGGTGTGTACACAGGAGCCTTCAGAATTAAGACCCAAGATACAGGGGAAATGGTTCATTTTTATGCTTAGGTCAGCAAAATATGGACAGCTGTATAGAAATATAATCAGACAAAAAGGACACCATCTAACGGTAATAGGCCAAGTGGGGAACGCAGCAAGGCCGGTGTGTGTAGATTTTCCTTGGCCTTTCTGAGTGTGCGTGCGCACCTGCCTGCCTTCTGGGCATGACAGGGTCCTCTCTGGAATGGGGGCCTATGACCTACAGTCAAACGGGGCAGGTCAGATAATTTCTTTATGGCCAGTTTTTACATGGAAAGTTAGAGTGATAATTTTAGCTTTTGCGGCTGGCTTTGGGGGAAAGGGTTTCTGGTTTCTGTGTCTCACCATATGGGAGAAAGCAACTGAAAAGTGGGCAGAGAATGGAGGAGAGAGACGTTTGCTTCCGAGGCCTTCATTTTAGAGTATTGTTTTCTGAGTCTCAACACCAAATATGTAATTTAATATATTACATACATAATTTAATAAATTACAATTGAAATTTAATTTAATTCCAAAAGAGCGAGACAATTTACTTTTTTTTTTTGAGATAGAGTCTCACTTGATCACCCTGGGTAGAGTACTGTGGCATCACAGCTCACAGCAACCTCAAACTCTTGGGCTCAAGTGATTCTCTTGCCTCAGCCTCCTGAGTAGCTAGGACTACAGGCACCTGCCACAATGCCTCTGATTTTTTAGAGATGGGGGGTCTCTCTCTAGCTAAGGCTGGTCTCAAATCTGTGAGCTCAGATAATCCAGCCGCCTCAGCTTCCCAAGCTCTGGGATTACAGGCGTGAGCCACCCATGCCTGGCCCAATTTACTTTCTTTTTCTTTTCTTTCTTTCTTTCTTTTTTCTTTCTTTTTTTTTTTTTTTTTTTTTTTTTTTTTTGATAATTTATATTCTGAGGGTTAAAAAAAGGAAAAGAAATTTTTTTATCTGAGGTATCTGAGCTCTTTTAAATTATCAGGCCCAGAAAGGCATTGGAATGAAACAGCTGTCCTGTCATTCCCCTCAAGCCAAGTGATTATCTCTGGAGGCCACTGTCTGTTGGGTTCTAGACTAACTGATGCCAAGCAACCACAGAACGCCTGTGCTGCACACCACGCCTCACACAACTACAGCTTCCAGTGTAGTCAAGGAATCAGTCCAGAACTCCCGCCAACCAACTTTGTATCTCCTTGTCCCCTTTCAAAACCTGCTTGTAACAATGGCTGATGGAGCACTCCCCAGGACAGCCTGGAGTGGTTGTGGGGTTGTTTTGTTTTGTTTCTGAGACAGGGTCTTGCTGTGTCTCTCAGGCTAGAGTGCATTGGTGTCATCACAGCTCACAGCAACCTCAAACTCCTGGGATCAAACAATCCTCCGCCACAGCCTCCTGAGTAGCTGGGGCTACTGGCACCCACCACCATGCCCAGCTAGTTTTTCTATTTTAGTAGAGATGGGTCTCCATGCTCAGGCTGGCCTCAAACTCCTGAGCTCAGGCGATCCTCAGATCCTCCACCTCAGGCTCCGGGAGTGCTGGGATCACAGGCCTGCAACCATCTCACCTGGACCTTCATTTTGACTGGAGTAAATTCTAAATTATATTTTGTGCTTTAGCTTCTTCCTTTTAGGTCAACAATTCCCACCAATAGAGTATGGAGAAGACGGGGTTTTTTTATACTCCCAATAATACAGGATTTTATCAGTCTTCTAGTTAAACTGGGAAAAGAATGCTAGCAGTTAACCACAAACAAAAGTAAACCAATGTGAAAATATTAATATCAGACCAAAGAAAATTCAAAAGGATTTAAAAGGGCAGAATGATATTTAATTTTGATAAGTCACCCTCTACCAAGAAGGTAAAACAACCGTACGCTTTCATGGGTGATTGTATAATGGCCAATGGTGATTTATATAGTTTAGTGTAACATCTAAGTACATAGCTTCAAAACATAATGCAAAGACTCAAATAGAAGGAGGGATTGCTAAGTCTGCACTTGCCATAGCAATCTTTAAAACACTGCTTTCAAAGATAGATAGACCAGGAAGAGTGAATAAGAACAAGAGGATTTGAATAACAGAATTAACAAGCTTGACCTCCTAGGTATCTGAGGGCTGTCCAGGAAGTATCCAGCCATGTACGCCTCTATTTTCCACAGTCCATGGCTGCAAATTCCCACGGTGTGTTCAGTTTCTACTAAAACACACATATGCATCATGGAGTAGTTGATAAACTAAGCTGTCTGGGAACAGTGATTAACCACAGTTTGGGTTCTATCCTAAGAAAAAAGTGTCCATAGAAAGGGCAGAACATTTCAGTCAGATTTGCAAATAGAAAAATAGCCAGTCACAAGGAGGAATGCCTGGGCCTTCTGCCAGGACCTCGTGGGCCTGCATCTTGTCAGCACTCTTCTATTCTGGGCTAAGGAGCTCAGGCTTCTCTGTGGCTTGGGAAACACAGCCTCCTAATCTGGAGGTAAGAAGACTTAGCCCTGGCATGGGCGGGGCTGGAGAAGCTGGCTCAGGATTTGGGCCTGGTGTGGGAGAGACACCCCACTATTCAAATCCTCCATGGAGGCCTGATCTCGGCTGCCTGGCGCTGTCAGACAAGGAGCCTTGTCACTGGGAGCTCTTGGCCATCACTGCCTTTCAGGCAGACAAGGGCTTGTTTATTAGTCCTGTAGGTCTGGAAGAAACCACATCAGCCCAGGATCCTTCAGGTGGCTCTGAAGATAGGGTGGGGATCGTGCCTCTGCATTAAAGAGCTTCCTGCTTTGTTTTGTCTTTTAGTAAAGAAACATCAAAGAAGGTAAGAGTATTCTTTTCTTTTCTTTCTTTTTTGAGACAGAGTCATACTCTATTGTCCTGGGTAGAGTGCTCTGGCATCACAGCTCACAGCAACCTCAAACTCTTGGGCTCAAGCAATCCTCTTATTTCAGCCTCCTGAGTAGCTGGGACTACAGGTGCCTGCCACAATCCTGGGCTACTTTTTCTATTTTTAGTAGCGATGGGGTCTCAATCTTGCTCAGGCTGGTCTTGAACGCGTGAGCGCAAGCAATCCACCTGCCTCAGCCTCCCAAGAGTTCTGGGATCACAGGCGTGAGCCACCATGCCCAGCTTACTTTTTTTTTTAATGATAACATTAGGCATAGGTGATGCTAAGTCAAATCCTAGAAGGACACAGAGTGTCTGTCACCTATGTAGCATAGATGTGCTTGGTCACCTGAAAAGATGGCTCAGCTGGGAACATCTCCAGAGGGAGAAGCAGTTGTCATTACCAACAGTGTGAGGCAACGTCAAGCTCATTTTCCATGTCCAATCTTACGAAGTTTTCACATTTTTAGTGCTTTCTTTGAAAGTTACTTTACTTCTGTTTTTATTTTTTTCTTAGTGACCTCTAAATATTCCCTGCTTGCCTATAGATGACTTCTTTTTCTCATAAGCAGCCATATATACCACCTCGGTAAATAGGTGATACTTACCTAGTGAGAGCCACTTTCTAATTTTTTTCTTGTAAGTTTTAGAAAAATAGTGTTTATTGTTTTTACTTAGAAAAGTTATAATAGAAGTATGTAAGTTAAAAATGAAAATCTCTCACCAACCCTGTTCTCTGAAGGTAATCACTATTAATAGTTTGGTGTGAATGCTTTAATTTTCATACACTTGCTGACTTTTTATACACAGATGAGATTATGTTAAGCATACTCTTCTGCAATGCTTTTCTTCATGTAACAATGTATCTTGGGGGTGTTTTCATACAATTATAGATAGATTTGCTTCGTTCTTTGTCACGGTGGAATACCATTCCATTGTTTTTAATGCATTGTAATGTATTTTGTCAATGCTATACCAATAACTACTTAAGGAGTTTTTTATTCTGGGAGGTGAAAGATTTTAAGGGATTTTTGAGAGTGTAATTTAAGAAGGTTCCTTATCTATACGTTTCGTGACAATGACAAACATTGGGAAAATAGTCATAGACGGCCTCCCCTCATCCTCATAGCAACCCTTGATGGAGCTGCCATTGTCAGTATGTGACAGAAACAGATGAGACCATGGAGGCTCCAGGCAGGGTCACACGTACCTCTGCTCTGATGAGTTTCTCTTAGCAGACCGTGGAGGCCCCAGGCAGGGTCACACGCACCTCTGCTCTGATGAGTTTCTCTTAGCAGTCCGTGGAGGCCCCAGGCAGGGTCACACACACCTCTGCTCTGATGAGTTTCTCTTAGCAGACTGTAGAGGCCCCAGGCGAGGTCACACACACCTCTACTCTGATGAGTTTGACTTAGCAGACCGTGGAGGCCCCAGGAAAGTTATTTTACATCCATTTTTATTTTTTTCTTAGTGACCTCTAAATATTCCTGCTTGCCTATAGATGACTTCTTTTTCTCATAAGCAGCCATATATACCACCTCGGTAAGTAGGTGATACTTACCACTTAGCAGACCAGGCAGGGTCACGCACCCCTGCTCTGATGAGTTTGACTTAGCATCACCCGGGTCTGGGTACACTCTAACACCTGCCAAATGACATATGAAAACCCATCCTTTTTGTCCTTGATGTCCCAGGGTTGGTTCCAGGTGGATGTGCTGCCTGATGGGAGACTCCATTTCCTTCTCGCTAGTGGTTGCTCCAAATAGGCAATCGATCCTGGATGGTCATTACCCCCTCACTCTGGAGAAGAGTATTTCTGTCTCCAGAGATGTGTTGATAGGGTAGATGACTGACAAAAGCATCCTACCTGCCACCATGTTGGGGTTTATAAATTCATAAGAACAAGGTGCCTAAGGGCAAAAGATTCATTCACTAACAGCCTGGACTCAGCTGCGACCAGTGTCTATCCTGTTGGCTCACACTACATGGAAGGCAGTGTGTCTTTTGTTGCCTCCTAAATTCGAGCCAGGGACTTGTCTTTGGTTGATACTTTAAAATAAACATGAATTAGCCAGGCATGTGCCATAGTTCCAGCTACTTGGGAGGATCTTTTGAGCCCAGGAGTTGGAGGCTACAGCGAGCTATAATCATGCCACTGCACTTTAACCTGGGTGATAGTGAGAGGCTGTCTCAAACAAAAAAAAAAGAAGATATTTAGTCTATCAATATACATTGGAGTTTTATTGTATACTAGGCACTACAAATATATTACTTATTATCCTCAAAAATATATAGATGAGAAAACCCAGTCTCTGAAAGTTTACATGCCCAAGACCTAGTGAGAAGCTTAGCTGGAATTCTCAGCCACATCTGTGCACTTCTAAAATCCAAATACTCAAGAGCCTGCAGAGACCAGTGACCTCTGAGGAGCCCTTTTCAAACCATCAGGGCTTCTGCCAGAGCCGCCACCTCCTCCAGCCACAAGGCAGCTTTGTAAACACCTTGCAGTCTTTTTCCAAGCCTCGGACCAAATGGAAATAAAGCTTTGTGCACCTAAAAAAATAAAATAAAATCCAAATACTCTTCTGGTACACAATTCAGCTGTGATGGCAAGTTGTCAGTGTGTTAAAGCAAAGCCAGCTGTGAGTCCCTGACAGGCTTGCTCACTGCTGAAGTCCCTCCCGGCCATAAAACTGTGCAAGTACAAGGGGGAGCGTGGCTGACATGCGCACGCTGGCAGAGCGGTTCCCCACGCCATGCCATGCTCAGATTCTGCCTTTATGACATCACGTGAAACTGGGAAACATTTTGCACACTCACACGCAAAAGATTATAGTTGTTTTCTCTGTGGTTATTTATTCACAATAAGCTAACCAACAGAATCAAGGTGAGCCTCTAATTTTGATTTGCAAAGAAAAAGATGACATCTTGACAACCCCCAATACCTTCAAAAATAGAGACAGGAGTGTAGGATGGAAGAGAAGAGGGAGAAAAAATAAAGTGGAATCTACTCTGGATGTTAAGTCACTGTGTCTCACGTTGCATCCTGAAGATGAGGTAAGGAAGGAGTCATCACTGCTGTGTAAAGAGAAATGTGGCATAAAATCCATCAATTCCAGTCCTGGGCATGCAAAGGAAATGAGCTCAGAATGCCAGAGAGACTTCCACTCCCTGTTACCGCAGAGCTGAGACACGGAATCAGCCTGCGCGCTCATGGGGAGATGCCAGGTAAAGGAAACGTGGGACGTACACACAACGGAACACGATTCAGCCATAGAGGATGGAACCCTGCCGTTTGAACAGCACGCACCAGCTGGATGACCTTACGTTAAGGAAAGAAGCCAGGCGCAGAAAGACAACACCTACATGATCTCACGGATTTGTGGAATCTAAAAAAAAAAATGATGTTATGGAAGTTGAGAGTAGAATGATGGTTACCAGAAGCTGGGGCCATGGGGGCAGGGCAGGAGAAAGGCAGGCCAGAGGTCCCAGCGTTTCATGGGACAGGAGGAGCAAGTTCTCTGCTGCCCAGTGGGGTGACTACAGCTAACAACAGTGCACTGTGAGTTTCAAATCACTAGACGGGAGGGTTTTGAATGTTCTCACAACAAAGAAATGCTCACAGTTGAAGGTGAGGCGAACACTGCCTGCCATGATTTGATCACACAGTGTTAACCCATATTGAAGTATCACATGTGACTAATATGTACAATTACGTGTCAAAAATAAATCAACGAGGCATAAAGTTTATTCAGCTAATATGTATGGACTCCCTACCATGTGTTGGAAACTGGGCTAAATCCTGGGGACAAGATGGCGAGTTTGCTCCCACTCTCTGCTCAGAAGGAACTCCCAGTCTAACGGTAGAGAGACACGTGACAGGAGGCAAAACCTGCCACTGCCCTGACGGAGCCGTGAAGAGGACATGCAGGAGCTCAGAGGAGCTTGCCCAGCTGGCTCCTTCAAGGAAGGTGATGAGCTGGAAGGAGCCAGTGCCGTAGCCAGGCGGAGAAGCTGATGAGAAGAGCAGCCCAGGCAAGAACAAAAACACATAGGTCAGGGAGATAAAAGAGCAGAGTTCAAAGAGAGAAGAGAGGCTTGGCGCCCATTGCTCAGTGGTTAAGGTGCCAGGCACATACGCTGGGGCTGGCAGGCTCGAACCCATCCTGGGCCAGCTAAACAACAATGACCACCACAACAAAAATAGCCGGCGTTGTGGCAGGTGCCTGTAGTCCCAGCTACTTAGGAGGCTGAGGCAAGAGAATCACTCAAGCCCAGGAGTTGGAGGTTGCTGTGAGCTGTGACACCATAGCACTCCACCCAGGGGGACAGCTTGAGACTCTGTCTCAAAAAAAAAAAAAAAAGAGAGAGAGAGAGAGACAAGGCTTTGGGGAAGATGAGTCCTGTTTGGGAGGCATGGAGTCTGAGACACCTCAATGGAAGTGTTTAGCAAGAAGATGGTTATATGGCGCTGAAGTTTCAGGATTGTCGGTGAGGCAGATATAGATTTAACAGGTGGGAAGTGATAGCTGAAAAGTGAGAGTTAATTAAACCATCCAGGGAGCATATACAGAGTTAGACGAATAGACATTTGAGATCAAAATACAAATAAAAATCAACATTTAAGAGACAGAGGAAAATGAGCATAAGAAAGAGGGCAGGTGAACAGAGGAAGGAGCGGACACGGGAGAGGCCGGGTCGTGGAGGCCCGGGGAGCGGCCCTGAAGTCCGGGCCTGCTGTGGAGGCCAAGGGCTGAGAAAAGGAAGGCTGGAGATGACTAAACGAAAGGCTTTGATCAGCAGGGAGGATGAAAAAGGTGAATTTTAGAGGAAGGTGGAGAAAATTTGTAGTGTCATCCTGAGAGAAGTCTGGATGAGAAGAGAGGCTGGGGGATAGCAGGATATGGGAGGTCAGAGGCGGAGGAGGAGGAATTGCTTTGAGAATCTAGGGGAAGAGATTTCAGGTGTCTCTAGACTGTGGGGGAGCCAGTGGAGGGACGGAATGACAAATGAAACTCTCCGGAGAGGACACCTTGTCCACGGAGACTGGACAGGAGGGGAGGATGCTGTCACGTGGCTCCTGGACAGCTTGGCCACCTGAACTAATACTCTGCCTGTATCTCCTAAGTACCATCCCCTCCTTCTCTTGTCAGCAAGCAGCTCACTGTCCTGGGACCTGCTAGCTGTTTCCTGCAGGAGCGCAGCACTCCAGCTATGGGAAGTGGCACCTCCACCCAACATCATTTTGCTTTCCAGAATGCAGAGAAAGGTATGTGCTTCCCACTTTCAAAATCACCTTTGGATACACCCTGACCCCGTATTGCAAGTGGGGGAGCATCTCAGGACAGAAGCAGAAACCATTACATTTCTCCTCCAGCCAACTCTTAAAAATTAGCTTCTCCTCCTCCTGACCTGACTGCCAGAATGCTCAGCTGAACTGTATTTCACAGAATTAAACTCTGTCCTGGGCATTAGTGTTCTCCATTGGACTTTATCCCAAACTACACATATACAAGTGAATGAAATAAGGTTGGGCAAAGGGGATGAAACACACCCCAGGCAGAGGATGCAACGTGGGCAAGGGTCGCTGGGGTGGGGCGAGGCCCCTGGAAGGAGCTGAAAGCTCTGTGGGGAGCAAGGTGAGACGGGCTGCTAAGGGGCACACAGGCCAGGTCACCCAGGACCTTGCAGAAGTTTTAGCTTTATATCAAATTATAATCCTTATAAGCTCGGCTTCTGGGGTTCCACTCATGTTCTCCTCTGTGTTATGTTAGAATTGGACTCCTGCTGTATACACAAGTTTTTAAATTCTTTATCAGTGGCTGGGGATCAACCATCCCTATTTCCAAGAAGCCTGCACTTAAAATTCCTGCAAGATATTTTATTTTATTTTATTTATTTTATTTTATTTTTTATTTTATTTTATTTTATTTTATTGTAGAGACAGAGTCTCACTTTATTGCCCTGGGTAGAGTGCCGTTGCGACACAGCTCACAGCAACCTCCAACTCCTGGGCTCAGGCGATTCTCCTGCCTCAGCCTCCCAACTAGCTGGGACCACGGGTGCCCACCACAACACCCGGACCTTTTTTCATTGCAGTTCCGCCAGGGCTGGGCTTGAACCTGCCACCCTCGGTATATGGGGCTGGCGCCCTACTGACTGAGCCACAGGCACTGCCCAAATTCCTGCAAGATATTAATGCTTGTGGCTGGTATTTACTTTTTAAATCTTATTGTTAATGAACTACCATTTAGTCTTATTCTATTTATTTTCATCGTATTATTTTATTTTATCTATTATTTAATCTTATTCTATTACAAGGACTGTAGAGCTGGAATGCTAACCAAACATGCTCTGCTAATTTTCCACGCCACACTTTCTAGACAGGAGCAGCAGCCCAGAAACAGGAGTTCACACCAGAGTACACTGTCCCTTGCTATGATATATTGTCTAGAATCATTACTTTACATGACTAAGAAAGAGGCAAAACTCTATTTTGGCTATTTATTTTATTTATTTATTTATTTATTTATTTTTAATTTAATTTAATTTAATTTAATTTTTTTATTAAATCATAGCTATGTACAATGGTATGATCATGGGGCATCATACATTAGTTTCACAGACCGGTTGACACGTTTATATCACACTGGTTAATATATCCTTCCTGGCAATTTCACAGTCATTGTGTTGAGACATTTACATTCTACATTTACTAAGTTTCACATATACCATTGTAAGATGCACCACAATTGCATTCTCACCAATCCCCCTGCTTCCACCCCCCTCCCCCCATCCTCCCCTCCCTTTCCCCTTTCCCCCTATTCCTAGGTTGCAGATGGGTTACAGTATTCATGTGGAAACCTAAATTAGTTTCATATTAGGGGTGAGTACATTGGATACTTTTTCTTTCATTCTTGGGATACTTTACTAAGAAGAATATGTTCCAGCTCCATCTATGTAAACACAAAGGAGGTAGTCTCCATCTTTTTTTAAGGCTGCATAATATTCCATGGTATTCATGTATCACAATTTATTAGTCCATTCGTGGATCGATGGGCACTTGGGCTTTTTCCATGACTTAGCAATTGTAAATAGGGCTGCAATAAATATTCTGGTACAAATATCTTTGTTGTGATATGATTTTTGGTCTTCTGGGTATATGCCCAGTAGGGGAATTACAGGATTGAATGGTAGGTCTATTTTTAGATCTTTAAGTGTTCTCCATATATCTTTCCAAAAGGAATGTATTAATTTATATTTTCACCAGAAGTGTAAAAGTGATCCCTTTTCTCCACATCCATGCCAACATCTCTGGTCTTGTGATTTTTTGATATAGGCTAGTCTCACTGGAGTTAGATGATATCTCCAAGTAGTTTTGATTTGCATTTCTCTGATGAGTAATAATGATGAGCATTTTTTCATATGTCTGAAAGCCGCGCACCTGTCTTCTTCAGAGAAGTTTCTCTTCTAAAAAGTTTCTACACAGCCAAGAACACAATAACTAAAGCAAGCAAACAGCCCACAGAATGGGAGAAGATATTTTCAGGTTATACCTCTAACAAAGGTTTAATAACCAGAATCCACAGAGAACTCAAATGCATTAACAAGAAAAGAATAAGGGATCCCATCGCAGGCTGGGCAAGGGAAATGAAGAATAATTCATATTTTATGTGAATTACCTTTTTCTATAGAACCTGTATTTTTTGCACAAACATGTCCCCTCCTTTAAAATTCTATGGTGAAATTTATAGAGACAAGAAGTTGAATGGTTGCCAAGGGCTGAGGGAGGGGAAAATGGAAAGTCATTTAATGAGTATGGAGTTTTAGTTTACAAGATAAAAAAGTTGTGAAGATCTGTTGTACAACAAGGTGGATATACTTACCATGGCTTAAACATGGCTCTGATGGTGAATTTTTTGTTAAATGCACTCTTTACTACAATTAAAAAGGATGAGTTGCACCTGTGGGTCAAAGGAGCAGGGTGCCAGTCCATATGCCTGAGTGGCGGGTTCAAACCCAGCCATGGCCAAAAACTGCATAATAAAAAATAATAAATAAATAAAATTTATATATATATATAGTACTTCTCTAAGAAAAGAAGATAGAAAATATAAAAAAAGTTTTCTATTACAAAGATGCAATACTCAGGAAACACTGAATTTCTCAACACACTTCAGTGATATTTTTTCAAATTATGTTTCCATAGACTACTACAATAAT
>CAUYPK010156601.1:0-15725 GCA_963574355.1 Loris lydekkerianus
TCACCTATGTATCAATTTAAGGAAATTCCTTTCCACACCTAGTTTGCTAGGAGCTTTTTTTTTTTTTTTTTTAATTTTTGTTTTTTGTTAGGTTGTCAGTTATTTAATAATTTTTTGAGAGTTGGATTGATGTCAGTTAGGTATGGTGGTAAGGAGGGTTGTGAGGGAGGCTGGACGGTAGGATGGATGGCAGGTAGGGAGGGTGGAAGGGAGTAAAGAAACGAGAGAGAGAGAGAAAGAAGGAAGGGTGGGAGGGAGGAAGGAAGGAAGGGAGTAGTTTAATAATAGTAATTATTTTTAGAATGGCGAATCATATCAAATCCCTAATTTAAGAAAACTGGCCAAGAAACTACACAAACCAGAAAAATAACAAACACATTACTTAAGTCAATCAAATGTTTAGCACATTAGTACAAATCTTAAATCTTTATTGTTCCTTTTCTCCCTTTTTGTTTTGGCTAAATGCCTTTAGATGAGTTAATCCCATGGCAATGACTTTGTAACATAATTTTCTACAACAAGGACAGAAAGATAACGTAGCCCTTGCTCTAGCATGGTTGATTTACTTACTTTTGAAGTTTAATTAACTCATTATCACTAACATCATGTACATTTTTCAGATCAATGTCAAGTTAGGGAAAGCCTTGATTAGGTCCTTGCTGTCCGTGGGCATGGGTTCTGTGGCCGACTTGTCTTTGAGCAAGTTTGAGTTTGTGGTGCATGCTAATCAGTACATCAGGGGTGTCCCCACTTGACAATGTACTCTTGTGTGATCTTTGTTGATTGCAACTTTTCTCATGAAGTCAGAAAGATGTTTATACTTTTCCCTCAATGTGTTTGTATGTTCTTGGGTGGTGCCTGTGGCTCGGTGGGTAGGGAGCCGGCCCCATATACCGAGGGTGGCGGGTTTGAACCCGGCCCCAGCCAAACTGCAACAAAAAAATAGCCAGGCGTTGTAGCAGGCGACTGTTGTCCCAGCTACTTGGGAGGCTGAGGCAAGAGAATTGTGTAAGTCCAAGAGCTGGAGGTTGCTGTGAGCTGTGACGTCACAGCATCCTACTGAGGGCAACAGAGTGAGATCTGTCTCAAAAAAAGAAAAAATGTGTTTGTATGTTCCACTCCCCTTTATTAAATGTCTTAGAATCCAAGAGTCTGTATCTCATTGGCATTCAACGTGTGTGTCTTAACTGTACTTTGCATTTGAAGGGCTGTAAACCACATGCAAACACACCACTGAACCCCAACGACTCAGAGCTTTGTGTAGATTAGGCCCCCAAATGCCCCTACGTGCTGAAGCCTTCAGGACTGGAGAGGGAAGGCAGGAAGGTGAATGGAACCCCAGTCTTCCAGGGGCCCCAGCAGTCACCATAAACTCTCCGTGGCTTCCTTACCTGTGTCATCCTGGGGCGCTCCTTACACTGGGTGCACCCAATGTCTTCTTTATTCTGAGTACAATGTTCACGTTCACATTGTGCTGGAAAACCAGACCAGATGAATGCAAAAGTGCCTAGGATGGTTTGGGGTACATGGCAGGTATTCAGCAAATACTGGCTCCCCCTGTGGGTGTCCCTTCCAGGGATTCTGTGAGCGCTTTCTAAACAATCAACTGTGGGAATGATGCCCTCTATTGGCCTGCTGTGCTAGGGGCGTGGCCAGGACACTCCAGATGTGAAGGGAACTGCTGGGCCACCCACGCCTGTGCACTGGCTCTAGACTTGCCTGTGCTGTGGATTCGGGGTCTGCCTGGCATCCTCTGGGCACAAGAGATGTGTCTTCAGTGAGGGAACGGGTCAGGGACAGAACAGAGCGCAGTGAAAATGGGAAGGAATTGCAGAACAGCTCACTGCTTCTGCACAGCCACTTACAGCTTAGGGAAGCTTCCCATGATGTGACCTCACAATAGCTCACAAAAGCTCTGTGAACTGGCGGGCAGGTGTCATGACTGCCATCTCATGGAAATTGGAAGATGAGGCTCTGCACCATCCATGCACCACTGACTAGAGCACAATTCTGAACATAGCGTCCGAGTTCAAAGTTCTTTCATGACTCTCATAGAATCAATGCCATCATTCAAGGTCTCCCAGGACCTGCCCCAGTCTGGATGCGGTGTGGGCAGGGCTAAGGGTGCAGGCTGTGGAACAAGACTGCCCGGGGTTGCACTCACATGTGTTAGCATTTACTTGCTCTCAACTCTGAGCACATCACTCAACTTCTCTGGGCTCCTGTTTCCATCTGTGAAGTAGAACCTGTCATAGAAGCTAGTTCATGACATTTCAGAACTGCAGGAAGTTTTGCCCGTGAGGCACTCGGGGCAGCACTGGTATGGAGTAAATATAAAGGAGACAGTTTCTATAATTAATTAATTTATTAATTAATTTATTTCCACATTTTACAGGTGGGGTTATCCAGGAAAAGAAATAGTTTGTCCATGCTCCCATATATAGCAAACTTGGGGGCTGATATGTAACCCCTGGTGTGCCTACCTTCAACTTCTCTGTCATTCCCACCACCATTCACTGCTTCCCACCTGGACTTTCTTTCTTCTATGGTGCCATGTATGTGATAGTGATAAGGTTTCTCCTGGTGTGGTGGCTCACACTTGTAATCCTACAGTCTGGGAGGCCGAGGTGGGTGAGGTCAGGATTTCAAAACCAGCCTGAACAAGAGTGAGACCCCATCTCTACTAAAAATAGAAAAACTAGCCAGGCGTGGTGATGAGTGCCTATAGTGTTAGCTACTTAGGAGGCTGAGGCAAGAGGATCACTTGCCAGGAGTTTAAGATTGCTGTGAGCAATGACACCACAGTGCTTTGTCCAGGGTGACAGAGTGAGACTCTGTCTCAAGAAACAAATAGGATGGTGCCTGTGGCTCAAGAAGTAGGGCACCAGCAGCATACACCGGGGGTGGTGGGTTCAAGCCCAGCCCTAGCCAAAACTGGAAAGAAAGAAAGAAAGAAAGAAAGAAGAAAAAAACAGTGATACATTTTAAATAAGAGTCACTCTAGAGCAGGTACTGCTGAGGCCTTTGCAACATCAAACTCTTTAACTCTTACAATGGCCCTTCTACAAATGAAGAAACTGAGGCACAGATGGGTTAAGTGAACTGCCTGAAGTCCTCAGCTAGAAAGGGGCAGAGGCAGGGGTGGGTCCAGGAAATCTCCCTTCTCAACACAGACAGCCATCTTCAACAGGGGCTGCCTGAAAACTCAAATATACAAAGAGTTTCCTTGGTGAAGATTTTAACATCATTAAATCCATTTTGAGGGATTTTACAGGGGGTTTCCTATCATTTCTGATCCTCCTCACCTCCACCCACACATACCAAGTCCCACGATCTCAGGAACATTTCCGGCCCTTGGGTTCTTCCTGCCCAGCCTGCCCCATGGTTTCCAGGACATGAGCTCCCTAATGTATGTTGTGTTTCTGAAGATCCACTTGTTTGACCCTGAGCAACCTAATGGGAAAAATATTAGTTTTTTTTTTTTTCTTTTTTTTTGAGATAAAATCTTGCACTGTGTTGCCCAAACTATAGTCAAACCAACTCCTGGGCTCAAGCCATCTTGAGCTTCCCAAGCAGCTTCCCAAGCATCTGAGATGATCCCAGCACAGGCCCCTGTGCCCAGATCATTATGTTTTCTTAATCAGAGAGCGAGATAAATGGTCCCAGTGATACAAGCTCTGTCATGCCTGAGCACAGACTCACAGGGTCCAAACAAGGAGGATACAGAGGTTCTGAGCCCAGGCTTCTGCTGCTGACCCTGGTGCTAAACTTCACAGAGGACACAATTGTGGTGAATCTCCTGGGGCCCTTCCTTTCCCTAGGAATCTCTTCCTAGAAAAGATGTCCTTCCTTTCCCTAGGAACGAAGGCAGGCTATTGAAGGATTCCATCAAGGTGAGCATAGCAGGTGGAATGAAGGCCCAAAGATCATGACTTCATGCCCAGAATCTGTGAGCATGTTGCTTCAGAAGGCAAAGGTGCTTTGCAGATGCAGAGAGTGCTAAGTACTTGGAGATGGGGGATTAGCCTAGACTTTCCAGGTGGGGGCCCAGTGTGATCATGTGAAAGTAGAAGACTGAGTCAGTCAGAGGCCACCGTGGAAGAACCTGAGTCCTGCCACACATAGACTGTGTCCCCCAAGGGCCTCAATAAACAAGGGCTTGGATTTCATCCTGGAGCCTCCAGAAAAGAACACAGCCCTGCTGGGACCTTGATCACAGACAGGCACGACCCATGTCCAACTTTGACTACAAAACTATAATAGTTATGTTGTTTTAAGGCACTTGACCATTTGTGATTGTAATTTATAAGCAGTGTACAGCCATACAAACTCACACTGTGGATAACGTGAGCACTCTTGCAGATATTGGCCATCAGACCATGAAGCAGCTGTGCTGCCCAGGGCAGAGGTCACTACAGCTGAGCCTGCGCTGGGGGGAGGCTGAGGATGAGATGGCCTCAGGTGCTCAGGGAGGAAGGGAGGACGGAGAAAAGGGTCAAGGACGAGCCCTGGGCTTCTAACTGCAACCATGGACCACACAGACAGCACTGATCCTGCCAGAGCACGGCTGGAAGGCCAGGCTTGGGGAGCAGGGATCCCAGCTCTGCTCGTGGTACCTTTCAGATGTTCTCCCCTGCCACCCCTGGCTCCAAATGCCTGACTCAGCAGAGTTCCCATCCAGATTTGGGCCCCTGACTCCCTGTGAGCCTGTTACAGGGCTTCTCCTAGATGTTTCTTAGCTGGAGACTCAAGGTCTTATGTCCTCTCTTGGGGCAAAGTGACCCACAAGCCTGGGAGATGTGGGAAGCCCATGCTTGCCTGCGTAGAAGTACACACCTAAGGACTTAACAACTTTTAGAAGATTCTATCGAGTAAGGAGGCGGAATGTGTATGAATGAAAAGCAAAAAAAAAGAGAGAGAGAGAGAGAGAGAAAATCCACACAGCCAGGGCCACTGCACTAACACTCCTGGTGAAGAACTGAGGCAGACACTGGGATGCCATTGAGTCCTCCTGGAGATTTGGCAAAGTTGACCCCAGGACAGTCTGGGGAGACATCTGTCCTCTCTGGGGTTCTGCTGCCACACAGCCCTGGGCTGGCAGATTTAGCTGATGTTTCCACGGAGCTGTCACAAATCCATCTTCTCTGGTGCATGTTCACAGCCATCTGTCCCCTGAGAAGCAGGGCCAGCTCTGCCTTCCTGGTTTTAGGCAGTGATGGGCAACTCTCCAAGGAGAGGAGTGAGAACTGCAGACTACTTTTACTTCAGGAACTGAGAATTGCAGATGCTCTGGCACATGTGAAAGATTCCATCAAGCACGGAGGAGGATTATGGGCAAGTGAAGCTTCAAAGGCAGGCTGGGGCCTGCTGCGGCCTGACACTGAGGCTGCAGCCACTCCCGAGAGCTCACTGCTGCTCCTCTGGGGTACACCCCACTTCTGTATTCCTCTCACCCCCTTCCAACAGCAGGTCACCTGTCCACCCTGGGAAGACCAGAACACCATCACTGCTACTCCCCTTCAAAAGTCCACTGCAATGATGTCTGCATGTACAATTCCATTTCTTCCCAAAGGCAGGATTCTTTGAAAAATATTATTACTAGAGCTAAAGTCAAAAAGATGAAGTAATGTCCTCCCAAATATGAGAATCCTTCCTATTTAGTTTTTCCCTCTGAACACCATGGGTCACAGCACCTCTGTTCCCTTAACTCTAAGGACATGCCCTAGTCTAAAGACCCACAGCCCAGGCTGGATATGGCCCTCCCCAGATGTCCAGGCTGCAGGGATGGATGTGTCATCAGTCACAGTAGGTAACACTGCCCAGGCACTCAGAGGGGGCAGGTGGGTCCACTCAGGCCCTGCTGTCGTACAGACAGCTATTGACAAGGAGATGTAGGGCGAGGCTGTGGCAGGAGGTCACTGCCAGGCCTATGGAGGAACACACAGGTGTGGCACAGGTGTGGCAAGTCCTGTGTTGGACATTGGCCTTAGGCCAATGTGGGAGCTTTCCCAAAGAGACTGCCCTTGAAGATATCACACAGGCCCAGCTCTCTACTTACAGCATGGCCTTAGAACAATCAGAAAAACAAGGCTTGGATCTATTAGGTAGACAGTCAGGAATCAGGCTCTTCTAGAGAAAAAGGACAAGGGCAGGGATCCTAGGGCCCATCTCGGTGCTGCCCACTCTGATCCTGTCCCAAGCAATTACTCACCCCTAGGGAGAAGGGAAGGCCTTACCAATCTACCAGTCAGAACTCAGCATGCCAACTGCAAAAGCATGCAGAAAACTCTAGTCCACAGGCCAACATCTTAGGTCCAACCACCTGGAAGGTGACCCGGCTCAACCTCCAGGCTGATTATCATGTCATGAGCTTAGATCTACACTATGATTCACACCTCCCTGGTGGGTTTTCAGAAAGGCCCATGGGAGGTCCACATGCTCAGTAAGATTAGGGTTCCCAACTATAAGGTGGGCCCATTGAGACAGTATAAAACAGGACCCTGCCATACCTAAATCCTTTTATTGGTACAGTGGGGACTTACTTATTGTCTATGATCAATGTGTCTTGTTCTGTAAACCTATATACCTTGCTCTTGCTCTATAAACCCATCTTTATCTCCACCAATAAACTTTGTTTCATGCTTGTCTTATTTTGAGGTGTCTGGTCATTCTTTGACCAACAGCATCCCAAGACCTAAGGATTAGACAGCTGCCTGCACCCCAGCAGAGCCACACCAAGCTATCATGTGGCCAGTCCTGAAGCATGGCTGGCAGCTGCATGCCCCTCTCCCTTTCCCAGGGGAGAAGGTCTTTAAGACAAGGACTTGACTGTATCCCCTGAGTGACCCACATGGCACTTTGCCAATGAGAACATCTAAACTGGTTTTTGAGTGTTATGACATGAAATATCTACCAAGATGGCTCTTTCTTCTCTGCCCTTTCAGGCTTTATCAGGGACTAAAAATTGCAACAAGTTCTAGAGACAAAGGAATGGTCCATGGCTCAAGGTCTGACTGCAAGTTCACTGCAAGGTGTGTCATTTCTGTTATTCTCTCAAAGAGCAGGTAGGGCGAATTTAAAGACAGCTGCAAATTTACGTGCAATCCCCCCACTGAGAAGTGGGGGCTGTGTTCCTCTGAACCTGGGCAGCCAGGAGACAGCCAAAACTGCAGGGGATGGCAGAAGCGACGCTATGCACATTTCTCTGTCCAGACTATAGGAAGGAAACCATTAGCTTCCACTCTCTGTTCCAGTTCTTGTTCTGAGAACAATTCCTTGGGGGTCACTCTCACTCTCTAATTACGCAAATGTATGCTCTGAGAAGCCCAAGCTACATGGGGGCGCCACACACAGGTCATGGGAGTCAGAGTCCATGTGAGCCCAGCTTCTATCCTCAGCAAGGCACCAGGTGTGCCAGTGAGCCAGCCAGGACCCTCCAGGTAACCTCTGTCAAGGTCACGTGGATCAAAACAATACTTAGCCAAGTTCTGCCCAAATACCTGATGAAATGACAACATTTAATTAAATGGTGGTTGTTTTGTCACTAAGATATGGGATGATTTGTTACACAGAACTATGTAACTGTAACAGCAGGTAACTAGCTCACCTGCCCGGGCCCTGTCCTTCCCTCCACTTCTGCTGTTGCCCTCAAAGCCTCTCCCCAAATTTCAGCAGAGAAGCATGAGCTGTGGATGATGAGCCCAGGGAGGAAGTTACAGAAAGACCACACTAGGCCTCAGAAGGGCCCTATGTCCAGTCCTCTAATTTGGTGGACACCAGTTCCTTTGGCCCCTGTTAAGTGAGAGACTGTAGCCATGAGGCCCTGAGCAACATAGAATGTCTTTTTATCCTCATCACCAGGTTGGTGAGGAAAAGCAATTTCTGTCTGTGGCTAGACATATGGACATTCTCTCCACAGCCCTGCCCTCTCTTCTGCTCCAATAGAAGAGCTGACAGCTTCAGAAAGTGTCTCTCCTGCAGGCCCTACAAGTCTGGGCAATTTAAAGGCCAATATGCCCACTTTAGAACCAGATACTTCCTAACATCTTCAGAAAAGTCCTCTATCTGATCTGTGTCTATGGTCAGCACCGGGTATAGCAGTGGCACTAGAATGGGCTGGTGACCACCGCCTTGCTGACTCTGCTGGTGAGGAACCAAGCTCCTGGACTGAGGCCAAAGTCTAAAGAAGCTTCCAGGAAAAAAAATTCATCCCTGCAAGCTTTTCTGTATAGACACTTGAATGGTCAGACTTCATCCATCCAAAATGGGTGAAGTGGTCAGGACACTGCACTCCTGTTACCAGTTAGTCAGCACTGAGCTCCACTGCCATGGATGGGCACATTCCACCTCAAGACTGAATGACTAGCATGCTCTGTGGCCAGCATTGTCCTCTCTCCATCCATCCATCCATCCATCCATCCATCCTTCCTTCCTTCCATCCATCCATCCTTCCTTCCATCCATCCATCCATCCTTCCATCCTTCCATCCATTCATCCATGCATCCATCCATCCATCCATCCATCCATCCATCCATCCTTCCTTCCTTCCTTCCTTCCATCCATCCATCCATCCTTCCATCCATTCATCCATTCATCCATCCATCCATTCATCCATCCATCCATCTATCCATCCTTCCTTCCTTCCATCCATCCATACATCCATCCATCCTTCCATCCATCCTTCCTTTTATCCATCCATCCATCCATGCATCCATCCATCAATCCTTCCATCCATTCATTCATCCATCCGTCCTTCTGTCTGTCTGTCCATCCATGCATCCATCCATCCATCCATCCATCCATCCACCTGAATGTTTACAACCACATGCCCTGTCATTCTCTGAAGTCTGGGATGTGGCTAGTAATTCAGCCATGGACGAATACCTGGGTGTGACCCCTGCCTGTCAACTTATAGCTATGAGACCTTAGCCAACTCAATTAGTCACTTTCAGTTTTTCTGATTTAAAAAAGGACCCAACACACCTGCCTCATACCTGTTGTTCTCATGAGAAGTAAGTAACACACACTGTCCTTATCATCATGCCTGACTAATACTCAGCAGGTGGCAGCAGATGGTAGCAGACCTCTCAAGAAACAGCACTTGCCCACAGGGAGCTCATAGGCTCCTGAGATGGGGTCCCAGGAGGAAGGAGTGACTGCAAGAGTGGTCTGGGGTTCATGGGTCAGTCAGGCCCCAACACGGGCACAGACCTCCTGTGCCCCAAACTCTAGCCTGTACACCAGCTAAGTAAAGAAATGACAGGAGGTGAATTGGGGGAAAGGTCAGGCCACTTATGATTTGGGCTACTATTTCCCATCTTTTTCTAACACATTTTTATTTATTTATTTTTTGCCAAGTGTGCCATAACATTTCCATGGAAAGCATTACAATGATGCTGCAGGGAGTTACTAGGAAATTAAAGATTGCAGAGAAGGGAAGAAGAAGAATTCAGGATGGTTCCTACTGCTCAAGGCCCAGTGCACACTGTAGCAGACAGGCTCTGTGGCTCTGGAGCTCAGGCCAGCCCTCAGCTGCTCACACAGGCGACAGGACACACAGACCCAGCCACCACCCTGCTGACTGCTGGGAGGAACCAGCCTCACCATCCTCAGCCTCAGGATGTCTCTTTCAGCAGCTAAAACTGGAAAACAGAACTGAGATGCAAAGTACTCAGATATTTTAGCAATGTCATACAAAGTAGTTGAATATTTGAAAACAAGCAGATAGTTGTCTCAAATTTCACTTTTCCTTGGAAACATTTGATACCAAAGTCACCTCTAGCCTTTGTTCTAACTTCATCAGAAACCCAACCAAACTCATCACCACAAAAGGTCCAGGTCTGTGTCCACAGTGGCTAAATCACCCTACTCAAACTGCTATTGAACCAGAGGGATGTATTTCTGAATGCTAAAAATATTTTGGTAATATTTTAACAGCTAACAGGATCTGGTCTCCCCTGTCAACTGGTGATGTCTCATTTCAGTCCAGAATGAATTGCTCCCTTTGGAAAACCAGTTCACACTGTTAACTGTCACCTCGATACACAAGTTACCAGGATACATTTCACAATTACCTTCAGAAGGAGCCATTTCCCAATCAAGTTCATGAAGAAACTGAAGCTCAGAGAACCAGGTTAGGAGTCGAAGCCATGGTTACTTACTGTACAACAACAGTCACAGCCTCAACACCACCAGCAAAGCTCCTAGCCACCACCATGGAGCACACACCCAGCCTGAGTGCCTATGTCCTGGGTCAGCAGCTGTGAGACATTTGATTCCCTTATTGATCCTGAGCCTCCACCAGCTTCCTACAGCCCCCACTATAGTTCCCAGGAGCAGGTGATCCTGAAGGTGGGGACTTCACACTCCCTCAGGCTGAGGAGAGCAAATGACCAGACCCAGGGAAGTTAGGGTTAGGTTAGGGTTAAGGGCTAGGGTCTCATTCCTGACCAATGAGAAAGGTACCCATGGGTTGGAACTTTTTGACTGGAGATAAAAAGGGAAAGACCAAGCTAGTCAGACCATAGTAAGGAATAAAATGTAAGTGCCAAGAGCCTGGAAAGATGCAAACTGCGTATAAGAAAAAGGACAAATCTCTCCTCTGAGATTGATTCTGGTCTGTCAGTATCCTTTAAACACACCAAGGTTCCAGAAGGGAAAGGCAGCCATTAAAATTGCTAATTACTTGTTAAAATGTACCCACGTTCCTGGGGACAAGTTCATCTGCATGTGAATTAGGTGTCTGGAGTAGTTGCAATCATTCAATTATATGCTTATGAAGGAAGAATAGAATTTAAGATGGAAGTGACAGGCCTGTCTCAGGTGCTGGGATGTGTCTAGTCTAGCAAGGGAAGAGGAGGAAGAAGGGGGGCTCCTGAGCCTGAAGACTCCTTCTGAACTCTGCACCATGCAGGACTATTTGTCTTCTGGTTTCTGAAGGTAAGGACTGCCTGGATGGTCTAGGAAATGGTAGGGATTCACAGCCTGCCTGAGTAGTCACAGAGAAAATCAAGGTTGTTCAGAACTCAGGAGGGAAGGGGGAGCAGGAGGGAGCCTCCTGGGACTCTTTCCTAAATGAAAATGTAACAGAGGAAACAGTCTGAAAGGGGGCAAAAAGTTTTAGTGAGAGAGGGTAGGGTGAGGTCTAGGAGAACAGAGATCTTCTCAAGGAAACCTCAAGGATACACCTGCAGGGTCCTCTCCATGGTGACTCAGCTCTTAGGAATTTATAGACTTAACTTCCTGGGACCTGGAAATTTCCACTTTTGAAATCCTATAGTTCTGTGGGGGCTGGAACAGCTTCTCCCACTTGATTCAAACTGACCAAAGAGAAAGGTACCTGTGAGTTAAAACTTTTTGACTGGAGATAAAAAAGGAAAAGACCAAGCCAGTTGGGGAGTGTGGCCATTTTGAATTCCTCTATGCTGTTAGCTCCAGGGGCTGAATAAAAGCCTTTGTCCTCTTAAATACAGTGTTTGGGTGCTCTTTCTCTGTATTGGGCCTCATCTTCCTGAAACATTAGGATCTGTCTCTTTAAAATCTCTTCACCTTTTTAGGAAATTAAAGCTCGCATCCTTGCCCTGGACCGTAATCTGTTCTTTGTACAGCAGGAACAGGAACTGTCCAAACTTCAGATGGGCTGAATCAGAGCCATCAACCACAGTTAAACAGTAAAGCCTGAAGCTGAAAACCCTCCTTTTAAAAGCTCTGTATTTCTGCTTATAGATAGGAAAATGGTCTGAGTCTGCCATTCTCATTTGCTGGCACTTTATTGTAATAAACCTCCTTTTCCTCCCCCTCAAACCTCTTGTCCTCGTTCTGATATGGCCTGGGAACAATTGCCCTCTGGGGAACAAAAATACCTGTAAGGGAAGGCGCAAGGAACCCTCTCTCCTCCTCACTGGCATCCCCTCCAGCTGCCATCCCCATGACTTCCACGGTGTGTCAGGAACTCCTCACCTGAGTGACCACCTGCCCACTCAACCCAGCCAGGAAGCTCAGACAGGAGAAACAGGAAAACGGGGCATTCAAGGAGCAGACGCAGAGCCCAACACGCCATGTACAGGTGCCCTGTGTGGGGTGGGAGGGACACCTGAGTGTCCTGTGCAGCGCTTCCTAGAGAAGGTACCAACTCACCTGGCTCCTCAATGTTGTGGTTAAGCCTTATTTTCCTACTCATCTTAAGCATGTTATAAAGGAGTAGAAAATAGCTCTTCTATACTTCCAATGAAGGCTTCAGAAGGACTTTGAGAAGACAGTGGAGCCAATCAGGTGAGGTACAAGGCACAGATTCAGCATCTGTTTCAAGATGCCCCAGCAAACAGGAAGGGGAGAGAGCCCAGAAATGGGGAAGAATGTTATATTTGGGAGAGTACATGGCAGAGAGCAAAAGCCTCGCCAAAGTGCCATTAACCTTGGTCTGTTCATTTTTACAAGGCTTTTGGTGCAGAAATAGAGTCTCCTTCTTAAAAGCAGATTGGGGGGGGGGGGTGCGTGTGTGTGTGTGGAGAGGGTGACCTACCTGGACAGTGCAAAGGTCAGGTCTGCATCTGGGGGCAGTTAGAGACCCCTTTAAGATGCGACCATAGGGATGGGCAAATTCCAAAGCTTGTCTCTAAAGTAAAGGGCCTGTGAGACCTGCCTAAGCAAAAGTGAGACTCTGGCACTACTAAAAATAGAAAAACTGAGGCAAGAAGATCGCTTGAGCCCAAGAGGTGGAGGTTGCTGTGAGCTATGACGCTACAGCACTCTACCCGGAGTGACAGCTTGAGACTCTATCTAAATAAATAAATAAATACATACATACATACATACATACATAAAATCAAGGGCCTTCTGGAAGTGAAGTGTTGGACATCTGTTGGGAGACACTTCTCTATGTATCTCTAACAATTCTTCACATGTTATGATCAATATTTGTTGCAGAAAATCTTTTCAAGAATATGTGTACACCAAACAGCCTTGAATGATAAAGATAGTGTCACCCTCCACAGCAAAAGTCAGGTATGCTTAATGTCCAATGCAGTGAGTACAATGTCACCTTCTGGAACAAAGGACAGGTGTGCTTATTCTATCACAAATATTTATGGCTTCATAACCTCAAGGTTCTTCTGCTGTTACAATATGCAAATGTCATCTGATCCTTTTCACATCACCGTATGAAAATTGGAAGTTGGGAAAGTGGCTGAAAATGCCACACAAAAATATTTTGACTACTGCTATTGCTGTAACAAATCATCCTTTATTGCTGACCCAGGAGTCTTGTGATTTTTACCACCATTGCTGAAAATGTTCCAGGCTCCCCTGTTAGCATCCCCCATAGGATAAAAGCTCAGATCGTTCGGTTGTTGATGGATGTAGTAAAGAGGAGGGGAAGCTGACTGAAACATTGCTTTCCTAAGAGAAACTAGGAGGGCCACACGTCTGTTAACCGGATTTAAAAGAAGTCCACAGAAATCAGTAAAAAACATGGTCCCTAACTCACAGGTAACTGGGCAATACATTTAACTGTTGCATTTAATTAAGGAGTCAGGGAGGTGCTTTGGGGCTGAAAAATGGAAGTAGGTTCAAAGGGTTCAAAGACAGCTGCCTGAACCATGCTGGGTCCTGTTCACTCCCTCCGGGATGGAGAGTATCCTAGTTGACTGATGTTAGACATCAACTTTAGTGCCTCCCATCTCCACAACCAGCACTAACACTCGTCCTGGATGGGTAGAGGGATGGTGTTTCCCCTTTCAGACAACAGTAGCAGAGACACACACCTGAGCTGAGAGTGAAAAGAGGGAAATCTGTAACCGCTTTGAGCAGAAGCAAAGCACATTCTTAGCACTTTGGCTGATTTGGGGGGAGATGAGGGATGGGGGGCATCACACAATGAGGACCAAGGGCAACAGCGGGGCTGCCTTGGCCCTGCTTCTCCTGCAGTCTGAGATGACAATGCTAACAGAAAAGAAACCAAACTCCGTAAAATAATTTAAAGAGATTTATCCTTAGCCAAATGTATATGATCCCCGGCCCAGGAGCACATACCCTCAAGAAATGTACCCAAGGCAGTCAGGTTACAGTTTAGTTTTACATATTCATGGAGAGAGGAATTACACATAAAATCATGAAGTGATATAGGATTTATTTATTATTTATACAGGATTCATCAATAAAATATGGGAAGGTGTACATTGGTTTAGCCCAAAAAGGTGAGACATCTCACAGGTGGCGGTGCTTCAGTTTAGAGGTGGGTTTAAAAGATAATTTGATGGACATATATTGGGCTCAAGTGATCTGTTAAGTAAATGGACAGCCTGAAGATGTAATTTAAGATTTGCCTTACTTGGCTGTAGTTCCCATTAACGAGTTAGTGTCTTATTGTGTTAGATGGTAACTGTAAAATGACTGGGGCATGAGGAGGTATGTTTGACCACACTTCTCATGGCTAACAACTCTGTTTTTTTGGTTTTTTGCAGTTTTTGGCTAGGGATGGGTTTGAACCTGCCACGTCCAGTATATGGGGCCGGCACCCTACTCCTTTGAGCCACAGGCACTGCCCGCAACTGTGCTTTAATTTTTTTCTAGGGTCCCCTTGGCCAAGAGGGAATCTGATCAGTTGGCTGTGGATCTTAGGATTTTATTTTAGTTCACAAACTCCTTTTCCTATTGGGTCCTGGCTGCAATGAGGGAGTTTTAGCTCTCTCATTATATACACAGGTGGGAACCCAGGCTTGAATCTTGGCTCTTACTGCACCAGTTCAGGTTTATAATGCCAACAAAGATGACCCCTTGTAGGAGGGGAACCTGACCTACATAGGTCAGCCCTGATCCCGCAGGGAAACAAAGTGTAGTCAGCCTGTGCCAACCAAACCCCATGGGCTCAGCAAGAAAGCAGTGAGGCTGTATCTGCCGGGTAAAAACATCCCCAACGCTGACAGAGTGGCCTCAGTAACGATGACGGAAAACATCAGAAGTCTGTTGGAGCTGCAAGCAGCCTCTGGGCCACTTAAAATGAAAAGCGAATGCACCCTGCTTGCTGGTGCAGATTTATCATCTTGCTCCATCTCTCGGTCCCTCTCTTTCTACCCAGGCTTCAGTTGCTCTAATGAAAAAGATAATTAGAAGTGAGCCCAGGCCTCCTGGCTTCAAGGGTAACTGAAGGTCATATGCATGAGCATGCCGGCAAACTCTGGGGTGGGAAAAAGCTCAAAGCTTTATGGTTTTGTAGGGCGCAGTCACCACCCTACTCAGTTCCAGAGGTGAAAGAGTTGAGGGAAGCCCATATTCAGCTGATCAGGTTTGGAGCAGGCTCACAGTCGGCTAGGAGAATGCAGGGGACAGGCGTTGGAGCCACAACTGCCACCAACAGTAAGTGTAAGCATGCTTTTAGGAATTCCTCTTTTTCTCATTCTCTTTAGATCTCAGTTATGGGAGTAGCCAATAGCTGTTGAATTCCTGCTGCATATTGTGTGTTAAGTTGAAAAATAATTCATGCCTTGATTCACGAAACTCTCATGATGCAGAAATGATACAGATGTGTAAGTGTTCCAGATGACAATACTCGTAGCAGTGCCGGGAGCTGAAAACCTAAGAATTAGCTTATCAGGAATATTCATAGCCGGTTTAACAGGAATAGTCACAGCTGGAAAGCATTTAAGGGTGAGTAGGGCATTGTTACCCTTGGCTCCAGGAACTTGGTTCCAGACACTAAAAACATTACACCTGTTATCAGAAAACCCCCA
>CAUYPK010156603.1:0-14357 GCA_963574355.1 Loris lydekkerianus
CAGTTAGTCAGGTATAAAGTTTTGATCTCCAAATCTGGTAACATGAGAGAAAAATGAAATTCATGGCTAAGATAAAAGTGCATAGATTTTAGGAAACTTTCCCATGTTACAAATGAAAAAACAAAGGTCTGGAAAAATAAAGAAAATGTCTTGCTCAAAACAATAAAATGTATTGCTAGCAAAGCTAGGACTAATTTAGGTTTATTTTAGATACTTAGAGTTTGTTCGTTTTCTCTTTAACTCACATGACCCATCATTATGCATTCCCCTCAGGAGATTCATGTTATGTAGTTCAGCTAATTCTTCCCAATTTTCAGCTGTCACATAGATTCTAATTGAGTGATAGTTTTCTTTTCAGTCTCCACTCTTGCCTTTGTGATTCCAACTTTGCCTTCAACCCATGGATACATATCATCATAGTTTGTTGATCTCAACTCTGTGTTCAACAGTGTTTTTTCTTTGAAAACTTAGGCGCTAGAAAGCCTCTGAAAAATTGAAGCCTCTTCTCTTTTTCAACTTCACTAGCTCCTGACTCACTTGTTCTCCAAATTTCCCTAGAAGGTCTGGATTATTATATAATCTGATTCCTATTCTGCATTCAAGGAACTCTACCTTTATGTATGTGCTGTTGTCATTTGGGAATTAAGCTCCTTTAGCAGAGAAAATAAACTTAAAACTTAGAGTGGCTATACCACATGAAGCTCTATGTGAAGAGATTATAAATTAGTTATTCACCTTCCAGCTCCTTCAGGGTGGAAAAATAAATAACACCAGAAAGAAACACCTTGTTAAAATGAAAGAAGAAGGATTACTTCTTTGTGAGGATTGTGGTTAAGAGTAGGGGATCACCGTTTGTCAGAGATTTCTGTGATAGATGTACCATCTCTATAACAAGTAATTAGGAGGGGTGAGGAGGGAATAAGAATGAGGAAATTAGAGAAAGTGGCTAGGGTTGGATTCTAGAAGTCTAGGATAGGGTTGACAAAAAGGATTAATGGAATTAGCTATGTTTAGAGATCCATGATGGTAACATGAACAACAACAACAAAAAATACCCTAAATTTATTGTGCAGACCAGAGATGACAGTGCTCTGTACAGTCATCTAGGTAAATGCAAGGTATCATTATTGTTGTCAGGTTATTCTAACCTTAATTCAGAACATTTCCCTAGCCTAATAATGATCCTGTGTGAAATAAGTACAGGAAAAGTTCTAAGGTGTGGTATGAAAACAAGAGGGAAAAGGTATATCTTGCTGATTTGCTAACATTGAAAAGCACATATTTGGCTTCTCATTTTCTCTCTTTATAACAACTGCACGCACAACATGTGGCCCTTTGTCCTTTGGCTGGACAGCTTATTTCACAACTATTGTTAGAGAAGATAATCTGAAGCAGTTTCCTCTGTTCTCTGTGGTGCTCTAACACCTTATATAATTTGTTTCTTATAAAGGGTAGAAAAAAGGTTCAAAGATTCAAAAAGTACTTGTTCAAAAGGAGAAAAATTTTATGAAAGATCTTAAAAGGTTGAAATAGCGTATCCTGAAAAGGATATTGAAATAGTGGAACAAACTTAAAATAAACAAATAATATATATCCCCTTTCCTGGATAAATAAGTATGGTATCTGTTATTTTCACTTTTTGATCAATAGATATTACTCTCTTGTAAAGAAGAAATCCAGGTCTATATTTTTGTCTTATTTAAATATATGTTTAGTGACCATCTTCTGTAGGCTAACCTCTGCTGTAGTCATTGAGGAACATAGACAGAGGAAATATAATTTCTCCTAACACCATATAGAAATCACTCCTCCGTTTGCTAAATGCAACTGAGTAGGTATAAGGTAGAGAGGTAACAGAGTAAAGTTCAACTAGCTATTTATGGGCCAGGGAAAGAAGTGAGGGAAGCCTCAGAGAAGTGAGAGGTGATATTTGAGGCCCACTTCATTAGAAAATAAGAGAAGGAAGTAAAAGAGTGAATGTAAGTATTGACATAGAAAATAAAGGGTTTTCAGAGAACCCTAAATATACCACTAATTCTGGAGAAAAGAAGTGAAGAATAATTGGGTTGGAAAGTCAAGGCAGGACATGCTTATCAAGCCAAGGAATTTAGACCCCACTTTGTAAACATGGTAAGCCAGTGAAGGGTTTTAAGCAAGAAGGAACCATGATCAGATTTCTATTTTGGAAAGGAGATGCTGAAAGCTTTGGAGAAAAAGATTAATAAAAAAAGTGATACTGGAAGTTGGGAAGTCATAGATGATTCAAGGAGGTGATGGAGAAATAAATTAAATTAATTAATCAGTTTAGTCAAGGGATGAGGAGAGCTTTGCTAAAGGAAGTATCAATGGGAAAGGAAAGGAGAAATGAATTTGACCACTATATGCTTGGAGATAGGAGTTAGTGGCCAATTTGTTATGAGGATCCAGGAGAAAAAGAAGTCTAGAATGACTCCCATATTTCTATTTTGTAGGACTGAAAAGAGACTAAAAGAGGATGCAAAGGTTGGGAAAAGTGAGTTTTAGAGTAGTTGAGTTTATGGTATCTACTGGACAACAATGATGAGATACTCCATAGACTACAGATCTAGACAAAGAGAAGTATATTTGCTATTTGTCAACAAATAGCTATAGTTGAAGATATGAGAGTGGATGAGATTGCCAAGGAGGAGCATATAGAGTGAAAAAAGAAGAAGGTCAAGGGCAGAAAGTTGGAGAAGGTGAAAATGAGAAAAGGTACAGAAAAAGGAAGGAGAAGGAATAGTTAGAAAAGTAAGATAAAGAGGAAAAAACACACAAAAAAATCAGATGTTATGGAAGTCAAGGATGAGACAGTTTCAAGAAGGTAACAGGGACAATAAGAACTGACAGGAAAGAGAGGGAGGACTACAGAAACAGTTGTGTATTAGTTCATTATTGCTTCTGTAACAAAATACCTGATACAGGGTAATTTATACACCACAATTACAGTATTAGAGTGTCTGAATTTTTCTGTATGCTTCCTTTTACCAGTGATTTTCTTTTTTCACGTTAGAAGATTTGCTTATTGCATGGTAGTGTCTTTGATTTTGGATTGAAGATCTCCCTTTAGCATTTCTTGCAAAACTGGCTTGGTGGTGAGGAAATCCTTTAGGTTTTGTTTGTCTGGGAAAGTCTGTATTCTACATTTATTGCTGGGTACAGTATTTTCAGTTGCCAGTTTTTTTGACCTTCAGCGCTTGGAATAATTCATCTCATTCCCTCCTGGCCTGTGTGGTTTCTGCTGAGAAGTCTGTTGTTAGAAGAATTGAAGCCCCTTTATTTTATTTGTTTCTTCTCTCTTGCTGCTCTTAGGATCCTCTCTTTGTTTTTGACCTTTGAAAATTTGACTATTATACCTTGGAGCAGTCTTATTTGGGTCAAATCTGTTTGGAGTTCTCTGCCTTTCTTGTACCTGGATCCTTATGTCTTTCTCTAGTGTTGGAAAGTTTTTTGTTATTATTTCTAGCCCTTGCTCTTTCTCAACTCCCTCTTGAAGGCCAAGAGGTGCACTCAAAGGCTTTCTTTCTTTCTTTCTTTCTTTCTTTCTCTTTCTTTCTTTCTTTCTTTCTTTCTTTCTTTCTTTCTTTCTTTCTTTCTTTCTTTCTTTCTTTCTTTCCTTCTTTCCTTCCTTCCTTCCTTCCTTCCTTCCTTCCTTCTTTCCTTCCTTCCTTCCTTCCTTCCTTCCTTCTTTCTTTCTTTCTTTTCATTTTTAATTTTTTTCTCCTCTGTGTATTTTCACATAGCCTGTCTTTGAGTTCACTGATCTTGCTTCTGTATGATCAGTTCTACTTTTGAGACCTTCAGAGGCATTTTTTAGTTCAGCCAACATATTGCTCAGTTCCAGGATTTCTGTTTTCTTTTTTAAAAATTATTTCAATCTTCTTGTTCAATTTCTTTGATCAAGTTCTGAACTGAGTTTCCGTGTTATTGTGGAACTCACTGACTTTCTTTAGAACTCCTATTTTGAATTCTTAATCTGAGAGCTTCCATATCAATGTATTATTGGGTTGGTCACTGGCTCCTTGCTTTTTCCGTTTGGGGAGATCATGATTTCCTGTTTGCTATTGTCATTATTGACATAAATATATCTATGTATTTTCATCAAAGGATTATTTATTTCAGTCTTTATTGTCTGGATTGGTTTGGTCTTTCCAGTGATGTGCGTTTAGAGGTCCTGTGCCTGTTGAGTCCCTTTAGCACTAGATTGCTGCCTCATTTTTGGCACTAGGTGGTGCCCTATGCTCAGGTTTGTCACAGCTCTAACATTTAAATCACTGCCCATCCTGGATTGGCAGACTTTCCTCAAAGGGGTTTCCCCGCTGCTTGGAGAAACTGGTTTGGGGTTTATGAAGCGGACCCATGAACACATCTCTTACAGTGTAATGCTGTTGAACCTTATCTCCAATTTGTTGTACCCTTTGTTTTCTGCTCATAATTGTTCCTGAGAATCTTCACAGTTTTGAATTCTGGGATATTGGTGTTGATAATCTTGGCCCTAGGTAGTTGTTTCTGTGGAGAAGAGAGAAGCTAGATTGCTTCTATTCCACCATTTTGGTGACACAATTCCTGGAGAATGGTTAAATTTAAACACTAGAAATTTATGTTCTCACAGTTCTGGAGGCTGAGAAGTCCAAGATCAAGGCGCCGGCAAGTTTAGTGTCTGGTGAAGGACTACTCTCTGCTTCCAAGATGATGCTTTTTTGCTGCATCCTCCAGAGGAGACGAACACTGTGTCCACATATGGTATAAGGATCAGAAGGTCAAAGGGAGCCTAAGCTGGTTACCTTTAGCCTTTTTATAAGTCCCTAATCCATTTATGAGGGATGAGAGTGACTTAGTCACTTCTCAAAAGGCTCCATGTCTTAATACTACCACAATGGGGATTAAGTTTCAACATATAAATTTTGGGGGACATTCAGATAATAGCAAGTAGCCTCTACTTCCTTCTAGCACCTGCCTTTCCAATAATCTTTTGATTTCTAAATCTACTGAAAGAGCAGAGTTAGGAGGAAATGGAGGCCAATATACTGCATTGTTCTAGAGACTTACAAGGAAAGGTGGTTGATACAATGGTACTAGAGAGAGAGGCAGTTCTAAGTGAAAAATTTCTCCAGGATTGGATAGAGTTAAGCTTTTATAAAGGCTGATGAAAGAAAGGGAGGAGAAAAGAAAATTTTGATAATAATTGTTGGTGCATGTTTGTTGACAAGGTAAGACAAAATTGTGGCAGGGCCAGCCTTCAAAAGAAGATTTTCTTCTAAGTGGGGATATAGTTAAGTTTTGGGAAGAGGAAGAAAGAAGGTTTAAAAATAACACTTTGGAGCTTTTGTCTTCACAATTATTCAATGAGAAGACTAGAAAGGGTGAAGAATCAGTCAAATACCAACAGAGTAGATTTTTGGAGGGCCCAACTGAGAAACCATGCATTTCTGGTAGTGTTAGTTCATACAGTTCGGATATTTCTTCAGTAGCATACAGCCCCCAGATACAAGCAAGGAATTTCAGTTTTCATAGAGGTTCATTAACTTGGCCACCTGCTGGCCCAATGTCCAAAACACCAGAATCTTTTCTTTAATTAATTTCATAGGCTACCAGGTGCTCACCAAATATCACAGCCTGGAATTATCCTTATTAGACCAGATAAAGGAATTGATATTTAAGAGTAACATCTAAGAGATCATTATCATCTTCTCTTCATAAAACTGGTTTTCTGAAGTATTACATACATAATTTTATTTATTTTTGAAGAATTGCCTTTTCTAAATTGCATGTCCATGTATTTTCCTTTTTGATTTCTAAAAGGTCAGAACAAGGATTGAAAATATAAAATATATAAATAATTTTCATATTTTTTGAAGATATTGCTTGTGTTGTTCAAATGTCCTTGTATAAAATCCATTATAAATGAATTCTTTTTAGGTTTTAATTCTACAAGACCATTTTTTCTCTTGAAGGGCTAACATGTTTCATCTTAATTGGTAATGATAATATTACATTTTCTGTTTTTCTCTTGCCCACAGGAAGCTCAAAACTAAATTTAATGCTCAATCACAGAAATATTCAAGCTTATGTTCATGGATGTTAGCTAATTCTACTTCACTTCAACAGCATTATTTTGTATGTTTTTATAATTGTGAAACATCTCAACTTTATTTGGGGAAGAAGAAAGACATTAATACATATGTAAATTGAAGTGAACCCCTGTAGGTAAGATCTTTACAGAAATTTCTGTGGAAGGAGGAGGTTTTTTACATTCATAGTTTAACATGCTAAAGATGGAAGAAAACATTTCTATGTACCTTGTGTGTGCAGAAGAATCCTTGAGTGTTGGTCACACAACAGAAGAGAATCATGCTCCTTCAGATTAGTTAGAAAAGACCCACATCCTGGATCAGATGCTCTGTCCATTGCTGTCATCTCCTTCCTTGGTATATTCTGGGGCCTGCTATGAGGCTGTGCTCGGATGTTTTGCCTTCCATGTTGGATAATGAGGAGGGCTATTGTGCCTTGTGAATTTATAGCAGTCTCCTCTCCTCTTTTCCCCTTTTCTCATTCTTAAAATAAAAACAAATAAAATCTGGGAAAAATAAATCTGTTTGTAAAGTGACTGTCCAGTGACAAATGGAGAGGGAGCTACCTTTTTGCCCACTTCCTAACTTTACCTGGTGTTTTCCTTTTGTGCCTTCCAGACAGAATTGCTTGTAGTCTGGCAGCTAGTGATGCATGTTCTAGGTAGGTACAATACCTAGGATGCTTTCTTGTCCGTCACTTTTCTTTGTACTGAGGTTAACATGATGTAACTTGGGAAACTGAGCCTGATGTAGGATGGGACACTAAAAGACATCATATATCACTTAATAGTACTGACAGATGATCATTAAATTACAAAGTATAGAGGGAGGCACTATAGATTGACTCACGTGAGGGATGATTTACCCTTTGCTTTTGACTAGAAAGGCCAGATTTGAAACTTAAAAAGCAAATGTCATCTTTTTCTTCTATGTTGGTACATGCTTAAGTGGAGTTTATTATGTTATATTCTTGATCTTCCATTATAAAAGTAAAATCTTATTTGAAAAGAAATTACTTCTTATGAAATGAAAAAATATATCAAGTAAGTGATTAATTTTTGAAGTTCTTATATTCTCCCTTTCAGTAGGTTATTTTTAGGCTCTCTTAGGTGCAGAGGAATGCACTAGAGGAGTCTTCTTAAACTTCAGTGTGCATAAAAATCATCTAGGGAAATTGTTAAATTGTAGATTCTGATTCAGTAGGGCTGGATGGTCCTGAGAGTCTGCATTTCTATCAGGTTTTCAGGAGGTATTGATACCATTGGCTCCTGGACCATGAGATAGACAGAAGCTCTGGAGATCTTTTCTGGTAGTGAACTTCTTTTGATAGTGTACTGTATATGCTTTCTCACACACTTATAAGTGATTGCCTTCACCATCATGTCTAAAGGCAGCATTTTATGCTGCTCAAATATGCAGAAAATAGCTTTTATAATATGCAAATTTAGAAAATTATACTAAAGATATTTATATGTTCATTTCTTATACTCAATGATTTTTAAAAGTATGCATTAGCTAACCTGAGTAATTGCTGAATGTAGCAGTATAGTTAAGCAAATTTCTGGTTACATGAAGGCCTTCTCTCACTAAATTATCCCACCCTAGTGAAGTATCTCTCCTGGTAGATTATAACTGGCTAGAGGGTAAGATCTTAGTTTTATTTTGTTCACTGATGCACCTTTAGCAATGAGAAGAGGGCTTTGTACACTGTAGGCACTCAATAAATATTTGTTCAACCAAATTCAACCTGGGCTTTTGTTCCAGATGCCTTTTCTCCCTTAGTAAGGAGTTTGGTGATACAAGAGCTTGCAGGGCTTCCCATCAATTCTTACTAAGTACTACTATAAACGTAAATGAAACAAGCTATTCATTCAATTTCCAAAACACAGCAACCTTGAAAATTTTGTATTTTTACTAAATTCTTAATGCATTATTTTTATTTGCCTTTTTCTCATAAAATTAGAATATAGCATGTTTTGTGAGTAGACTCTATCTACTTTATCTTTTACCTTTCTAATAATTGAGAAAAGAATCACGATTTTCCTGTGAATTAAAACTCTCAGATGTTAAATCTTTTTCATTCTCTTCCTTTTTATGAATATTAGGATCTGTTTCTCTCTTTTCTCCTGTTATTCAGAGCCCATGTGCAGTGGGAGGTGTTATGCGCGGAAGGACCTGGGTTTGATCTATCTTCCTCAGTCAGCTGATCCTATGACTCTGGACAAGTCCGTGAAGTCTGTCTTCTCATTTGTAAAGAGTCTTCCATGTCTTTCTTCCAAGTTTCCTATGGGGAGCAGCTGAGCTGATATGGAAGCTCTTGGGAAACTACACACTTTTATATAAATATGGATAGTTGCGGTGTATTCTACCACAGCTTATTTAATTATTTTCTCATTTTCACTATTAATATTTGCCCTCTGTCCTTTATATTTCCCAGAAAGTTATAATCAACCATTATCATTCAGAATTTTTAAATGATAAGCCTGGATTTTGCTCTCATCAATCCCTGGAGCCTCTCTTGATCATTTACCTTTATCTCATCACATGGTCTGCCTACTACCTGATTTTCTTCCACCATTAGTCTTTGTAGGTTGTATTGAAATGCAAGCCTTAGCTTCATATCAACCAGTCAACCAGTTATTTATTCTACAAATACAGTTCCTAGTAATCCATTGGCAGTGTACCAGCTATCAGGTATCAAAAATGAATCCAGGTGTGCAGATGTCAATAAAGTCAGGTAACAAAAGAAAATCTCTGTAAGAGATTCTATAAATTATATAGTTATTATAATATAGTAAAATAGCATAGCTATGTTTCCAGATTTTATGGTTGTCTTGAAATTCTTGCCATTGCTTATATTCTACAAGGAGAGACAGAGACATAGTTCTTGCTACATTGACATGAGAGGGTGTGGAATTTTAAGAGAGAGGCAGATTACTTCTTACCAGGGATATTGGCTTGGTATCTTGGAATATGTGGTATTAGAACTCAGTCTTAGATGATAGCTACTCTTGCAAATGAAGGGCTAGATGGAAACAGAATCTCACATAAACAAAGTCATGTGAATAATGGCTGAGTAAAGTGGTAACAGGTGAATGGGTAATGGTGAGCTGTTTAGTTTCTCTGGAGTAGAAGACACCTAGGGAGAATTTGTGAAAGAGTGGTTGGAAACATGCACCCAGATGTCAGAGTGCTGAGAATGTTAGAATTTGAATTTGTCTTCCATCTGTTATGTTAGTCAAAATAAAGTAGACCCTCTTTTGCAAATTTCTACCAAAGACTGATAAATAAGTGACTTATTTTTAACTTTTTCTGCCCACTCACTTTTTTGGTACATTTTTTTCTTTTTGTAGCATTTGTGCTAGAAAGTGACACCTTTGCAAAAGAAGTCACTTTCTTCGTTTTCCTGGCAAAATGTCATTAATTATAAAGTCCATTTGCATTTCCAGAGCAACATAAATATTTGATTTTAGGAAAGATGCAGGCAAACATATTGCAATGTTTTGCAGCTAGAGTTGCAGCCTCTGTGGACATGTGGCCCGCCTCTCAGTGAAGCAAAAGGCATATCACAAGCTGGTTTCTCAGCTGTGAAATGCCACTACTTAGGTCACATGCCTCAGTTAAAAAAACTGCCAGGAGCAACGCCTTCTTCTTGGCGGAGAGGCGGGCCACCTGTCACCCAAATCTGCCATCCCCTCTAGCATCATGCATGGGTAACTTCGCTTCACTTCTGCATGTGGGGAGGTTATGTTCTCAGCCTTTTGCAGTGTATTTATCTATGGAATTTATCTAGTGAAAAATTCAGGCTGGTACTTATTGAATTGGGGGCTATTGTGCCTATTTATTGGAGACAAACCTTAATCCAGAAAAATGGTTACAGCATTGGGGATGGGACTTGGGTGAAAATGTGAATTGTTTTTCATGTGAAAGATGGCATATGACAGGCGTATTTCCCACTTAACACCTAGCCATGATGCCACCCTTGGTGACTTGGCAAGATCACACCTTATGTCACTCTTTGATACCATGTATGGATTCCTGGAATTCTGCCTTGGAGAGCACACATTCTGGATTCATCAGAGATGATGCCTTGTCGACTCGTAAGGCATGCAAAACAAGAAACATAATTCACCTCTTTGAAAGCAGGTGACACACTCCATACAGCATGTACCTTATTTCCCCCATGTCTTTGTAAGGTTTGACATTGTGTTAAGCAGATAGGGCTTTTGACTAATATTTGTTAAATGAATAACCAAATGGTGGTTCTGTTACCAGATTATTATATAGTAGGCATTTGGGCTGGCCATGGTATTGAAATCTTTGTCTTCCTGTTTGTCTAAGAAGGAACTATTAAAAAACTGAGTGTGCCTGACCTTTATGAAGAAATGTATTCTTACTGACATTTTGGCACAAATATGGTACTTAAGAGTCTAAAAAATATATTATTTTCTTTTTCATTCTTTGCGGCATTCAAGGAAAAAAGATATCAAAGCATTTACATGTACTTTCCAAAAATGTTTCAAATGTACTTCTTGTTTTTGCTATCTGTTCTTGTTATGCGTTGCATTACATACTTCCCCAAAAGGTAAGTTGGAGTCCTAATGCCTGGTACCTGAGAATATGACCTTAATTGAATATAGGGGTTTGTTATGAGTTGCATTACATACTTCCCCAAAACGTAAGTTGGAGTCCTAATGCCTGGTACCTGAGAATATGACCTTAATTGAATATAGGGGTTAATAGAGGTGGTCAGGGTCAAATGAGGTCATCAGGGTGGTGTCTCTCTTAAAAAAACAATTTTACCATTAAGCTTTCTCCTGTTTGGCTGAACATCAGCAGACAGAGGAAGGTGTTGTCAGAGGGTAAGAGATGGTTACACATTGATTTGTTTTAAGGCACATTTGATTCTTCTTGAAAAACCTTTAAACATAGTAACTCCTGACAATGATGATAAAGAGACATGTCTTCATTTTTTTTATGTATCCAGAAAAATTCTGTAATTAAAAAAAAGAGAAAAAATCACACCTATATTTTTACAGTCAAAGGTGAAGACAAGCTTTATCTTCATCCTTGAAATTTCTCAGGCTTCAGTGCTGGGGAATTTTCTACACTTTAAAATTGGACAGTGCTCTCAAGTAACTCCTTCTCAAAAGAAGTTGATTACCCAATAGAGCACTGGTTTATGGAGAAACCAGCTTCTTTTACTTGGTCCCTACTGTGATTCTGGGCACAGGTTGTGAGATTTTGGGTTTTTTCCCCTTTTTTATTTTTATTAAATCATAAATACACAAATCATGTATATATTAATGCATTTATGGGGTACAATGTGCTGATTGCATATACAATTTGGAATGCTTACATGAACTGATAAACATAGCCTTCATCTCATTTACTTAATTATTGTGTTAAGACATTTATACTTTACATTTTATAGATTTGACATGTACCCTTACAATATGCACCATAGGTGTGGTCCCACTGTTAACCCTCTTTTTATCCAATCTCCTCTCTTCCCTCCTTTCCCCATCCTCTTCCCTCCTTCATCGGAGGCTATAGTTGTGTTTTATCTTTCTAAGTCTCACGACAACTCTTATAAACAAATACCTACTTCATAATGGTCAAATTATTTCAACTAATATTTATTATATATGTGCAATATTTGCTATATATGTTTTAGGATCCTATGAAAGTGTGGGTGATCATAAATTGGTTTCAGAATAGTACTGAGTACATTGGATACTTTTCTTCCATTCTTGAGATACTTTACTAAGAAGAATATGTTCCAGCTCCATCCATGTAAACATAAAAGTGGTAAAGTCTCCATCTTTTTTAAGGCTGCATAATATTCCAAGGTGTACATATACCACAATTTATTAATCTATTCATGGATTGATGGACACTTGGGCTTCTTCCATGACTTGGCTACTACAAATTGAGCTGCAAAGAATAATATGGTGCAAATATTTTTGTTGCAAAGTAATTTTTGGTCTTTTGGATATACTCCTAGTAGAGGAATTGCAGGATTGAACAGCACATCTACATTTAGATCCCTAAGTGTTCTCCAAACTTCTTTCCTAAAGGAACATATTAGCTTGAAAATGTATGGAATGCTTCCTGAATTTGTGTGTCATCCTTGTGCAGGAGCCATGCTAATCTTCTCTGTATTTTTCCAATTTTAGTATATGTGCTACTGAAGCGAGCATGAGATTTTGGATTTCTTTGTGTGTTGTTGTTGCTTTTAGGAGAAATTCAGATGTTAGACACATTTGGTTGGGCCAAATTAGCCCACAACCCTGAGAACCTGTGATTCTGTGAGGTGGGCACACAGACTCCTTGGCTTTGTAACAAGCAAGGTTGATGATCTCTTCCTGGGAGGGATCTATCAATGACTTTGGCTTACCTAGTGAGCTATGAGATTTTTAAATTTTGGTTCTTCCATTTGTAGTTACAGTTCAAGCAGACACACAGTCAAAATTATGGGCATGAAGGAGAGGAATTAGTGGCTAAGAAGGAGGCTTCTGGAGTCAGAGCTGCTTTCTTATCCCATCTTTGTTATGTTGAGCTGTGTGATGTTCAGCAAATCACTCAACATCTCTAAACTTACTCCTCAAATCTCCTATAATCTCAACCAGAGATTATAATTATACTTACTTGTAGTTACCAAGGTAAGAATAAGAACTCAATACAATACATATGCACACCATACAGGCTAATGTCATGGTGGTCTGATATGCTGTATTCTACCTTGGTTAGCTTCCATGGGGAGAGACTTTTCTTCCTTCTGTGCTCTCATCTGAGATCTTTTGCAGAGACCCACTGGTGCCAGCACAGAATTTACGGGTAGAGGGGAAAAGAGGAGATTCCGCATAAAGAATAATATGAAGGATGTCCGTAGAACCCCTGAGGCATTTAAGAGCTCTCTTCCCTTAACTACTTTTCATCTGGGAAATTTTGGGTGCTTAACAGGATCCTATTAAAAGGCAGTACATACGATTAGAAAGCAGCACTTGAAGCTATCATCAGTTATGATCCCCGGGTTTTCAGATAAGTGTTTAGGATGGGCATGGCAGACTGGTGCCTGCAGGGGACAGCCAGTCCTGCAGAAGCCAGTTGGAGGACGTCAAAGGTTATTTCTGTTTCATAATTTTTAGTGTGTTTTAGCTATGAACACATTTGTAGCATTTCCTGAAGGTCCCTGATGGTCATCTTTAATCATCATCACTATCATCCTAGGCACACTTATGTAATCTTCCTGGTTTACATGCAGAAATGGCTTCTGTTATGTACAAGGCTGCCACCTGAAAGGGCCCTAGGCAGGAAATAGTGGCTGCATGGGGTTGAGGAGGGCTGAAGTCTTATCAACAAGATCATGAGGCTGAGAGTAGGTATTTGTGGTGCTGGTTGTAATTTTCTCTAGGGTAAGATGTAGCTTATCTTTCTTGTGATTCTTGTAGCTTCTATCTTAACTCTTTGCACATATATAGCAAATATTAGTTGAAATAACTTGACCATTATGAAGTAGGTATTGCTTATAACAGTTGTTGTGAGACTTAGAAAAAGCTATTTTCTTTTTGTCTGAGGGAAGGGAGTAGAGATTTGGGGGCGATTTTGGTAGTCAAAATTTCATCAACATTGTATTTATTTTATTGCATCCCTTTCTCAGTCTTTTATGGGCCATAAATCTAGTCTTTCTCTTGAGATTTATTTTTTCTTAGAGCGATGGTTCTTACCTCTGGCTGCTCATAAGAATTACCTGGGGAGAATTAAAGCTTGTACATGCCTAGCCCCAGCTGCTGAATCCCTGAGGGGGGCTGGAAAGTAGGCTGAGCTGTCCACAGCCCTTTCTATGGGGAGAAGATCTAGAAGCAGAAGGAGAAGGGGAAAAGAGAATGAATCTGGTAGTATAAATATAAAGGGCAAGTCTTCACTGTATCTTCTAGCATCAGCCACCCTATCCTTTCTTATATTCAGCCATGGGCCTCCTTGCCATCCTTGAGAACATGAAAGGTGGCCCCCAATTAAGGCCTTGATGTTGGCTGTTCCTGGCTGAAATCCATTTCCCTCAGATTTTTATTATTATTATTATTATTATTAAATCATAGCTGCGTACATTAATATGATCATGGGGCATCATACACTAGCTTCATAGACCATTTGACACATTTTCATCCCAATAGTCAACATAGCCTTCCTGGCATTTTCCTATTTACCGTGGCATGACATTTACATTTCACATTCCTTCAGATCTTCTTGCATCTGGCTACTGCT
>CAUYPK010156604.1:0-39490 GCA_963574355.1 Loris lydekkerianus
TAGGTTAAATGCTTTTCAATATTTATTGCTAAAGAAAAACTGTAAACTAGCAACAACAACTTTAAAACTTTAAATAAAGTGCAGAAAACCGTAGCTTAACAGGTAATCAAGCTAAATCACAATCACCAAATCAAATAACCTCTATGATCCGAGTATAAGCTGAGTTTGGGTTTTTCGGCACAAATTTTGTGCCGAAAAAACTCGGCTTATACTCTAGTATATATGGTAATACTTCTACACACACAATGTCTCTTTACAACTATATTCTAGCCATGCCAAGTTAGTGATATTTCTTCAAAAGAACCATAATCTCTGTGATACTACACAATTTGCAATTTTTAATGGTAATATTTATAATTTAAAAAGATCTAGGGTAAATAGAAACTCATTAGGTAAATGATTAAACTGTGGTATAACCATATTGATAGTATACAATTTATTAGTATTTCAAAAACATAAACTAATAGATAAAATGCTTATGGCAATATTAAGTTTTTAAATGGTAGGCTAAAAATTACATCTACTCTTTGATTTTAGATATATGAAAATTATACAAGGACTACCTGTGAAGTTTCAAAAATGTTAACACTGGCACTGCTAGAATGAGAAAATGGAAAATCCATAGTGGAATGAATAAATTACACATATTTATGTGGTGAAAACTATATGAGTTAAAATGAAAACTCAGCTATACATGGCAACGCAGTTGAGTCTCACAAATACAGAAAGAAGAGTATATTCCAATGTAAGAGCATGAAGTTAATCTATTATTAAGTGATGTATCAATTAAACATATTGGTAAGAAATGTTAACTAACAATCAACGTTTAGACAAAGTTTAGGTCAATTATTTGAGGCAGGAGAGAACAGGCAAGGAGGAGCTGGCAGAAGTTAGGGAATGGGAATCTAGAAACAATAAAACATAAAAACACTGACTCACTGAAAACGTTTTACTTCCATTAACACTGTTCAAGCAACAAATCCTTCCCTTTAAAAAAGACTTACATTGAAATTTTTACAAAAGAAAAAGAAATGCTTTCATACCAATATAATTTTCCCAGTTCAATTATTTTTCTGTGTCTGTATTTTCACATAAATACCCTTCAAGTAGGACACACATGCTCCTTACCTTCCCTATAACTGATCTGCTAAAGCAGGGGTTGGCAACTTTCTTCTGTAAATGCCAGACAGTAACCATCTGGGGCACTGCAGATAGTAACTATTTTAGGCTTTGCCTACTATATGGTCTCTGTTGTAATGCAACGCTGCTGACAGCATAAAAGCAGTCACAGACAGACAGGAAGTATGTGAAAGAATGGGAAAGACAGTCACGGACAGACAGGAAGTATGTGAAAGAATGGGAAAGACTGTGTTCCAACAAAACTTTATTTATAAAATCAAGCAACCAGCCAGATTTGACCCATGAGACATTGTTTGCTGTCCCCTATGCTAAAGAACAGAATATTATTTAAACGACTTTGCATAACTGTCAACTCTAAGAATTAGGGGCTAGTATATAATAGCATAAACAAGTATAACATGTACACACATATACTCATGTACACTAAACGCTAGTGTGGAGCACTGTGTTGTATTACACGGTATTATAAATAGCAATTACTGCTGTAAAAAGTTTTTACACTAAAAAGTTTTTTCAGCTGTTAGAATATAAAGCAATAAACTACCACCTCACATCAACTATTCTAGTCCTTGGGTCAAATGAATCTACCAAGAAAAAAAAAAAATAATTACCTATAGATAAAATTTCTCTGCTTCTTTTTTTTTTAAAGACAGGCTCAATGATCCACCTCAGCTTCCTACGCAGCTAGGACTAAAGACATGTGCTATCATGTCCAGCTAATGCTTTTTTTAAGTGATGAGGTCTTGCAAAGCTGCCCAGGGTTGTCTCAAACTTCTGGCCTCAAGTTGTCCTCCTGTCTCAGCCTCCCAAAGATGTGCACTACCATGCCCGGGCTAGTTTCTCTTCATTTTGATGGAAATCAACTCTCCATCAGACTCTTGAGTTTCTGCATGTTTTGCAAACAGAAATACTGAACTTGTTAGCTTGAAAATAGAGTAAAATCTCAGAACCTTCATAGTTCTTGACAAATCTGCTCTCTTGAAGCATTCTAACCATTAGTGCTGTATTATTACAAATGTGTGAGTGTCACGTAGTCACAATCCTCTGCCTTAGATGAACCATTCCCAAAGTATGATGTGTAGAAACCTACTGGGTTGGGTGAGTAGGTTCCGAGAGGTACCTTCAGAAGTCCACAAACTTAAAAGCATTTCCATAGTAACGCTCAAACTGCTTTCCCACTGTTTCTAAACTTGTATAGATAACAAAGGAAAAACAGGTGAAAGTGTCAGAGTCATACAAATTGCGGAAGCAGCTCCAAACCACTGTTAGTATAATGATTAGCAGTATTCACTGCACTGCTATGTGTTAGTAAAGAAAGTCCCAGTTTCAGCTTAAAATGTCCTTGAGAAGGAAGCAAAAATGATTAATTTTATTAAATCTTGACTCAAGTACATTCCTTTTCAGTGTGTCCATGATGAGGGAGAAGTATGCATGACAAAGGGCTGAGTCTCAAGGAAAAGTACTTGAGATCATGAGTTGCAAATACTGAAATGGCCACTTTTTCATGAAACATAACTTTTACTTGAAACAACAATTGACAAACTAACTTGGTTACAGCGAATTGAGTATTTGGTAAACACGTTATCAAAAGTAAATGAAGTAAACCTTTCACTTCAAGGAGAAAAACTGAAAGCATTTATTGCCAATTTGAACTTTTGAATAAAACGTAGAATTTTAGAAAACTTGTAATTATCACTTATGAGGATAATAGCTTGTCAATCTTTAAATATTTTTCTGGTAAGATCAGTGGTATGTTAACAATGTCTCTTAATAGCAATTACTGCTGCAAAAAGTCTTTACAGAAAAAAACTTGAGATGTGTTTTTATGTGTATGTTTTTACCGAATAATGAAATGAATTAATAATTGGAAAATCTATACAACTTAAAGAACTAACATTTCTGAATGATCTCCAATGGGCACAACATCCATTAAAAGTATCTAAAAAAACCAACAGATTTTAAAGTTATAGACTCCACACTGCAACCAATCTGTAAGAAACACTTGTTGAATTTTGAGGTAAAATCCAAATTATCCATTATTATCTGAAAAATTATGTTAAATACACCCCTTTTTCCAAATATGTATGTATGTATATGAAGCAGAATTTTCATCATATATTTCAATCCAAGTATTATATCGTAAAAGACGGAATGCAGAAGCTGAGAAGAAAACCCAACAATATTAATGTAGACAGTAAGGACATCTGCAAAAATGTCTCTTACCTTTTTTTTGGTGCTGGGAAATACCCTTATTTTCATTAGAAAATATTACATAGTTAACAATTGTTAACTATGTAATATTAACATAGTTATTATTTTTAAATAAACAATTAAAAATTTTCTTAATTCTAATGTAATAAATTTCGACAGATATAATCTATCAAAGTTTAAGAATGCAAATGAGTCCTGATACCAAAACTACTAGTTTAGACACTTTCTAAATGTACTTCCCTCCCCTATAGGAGGGATCCTATCCTCAATCACTTTTAAAAAAATTAATAATACAGAGTACAAGCCTTTCTTATTTTCTTTCATAATGATGTTAACTGGAAAGATTTTTTTTTTTCCTATTTGCAACTCTTCTGCTTCTTGGCTTAATGGGTTTTATTTAGAAGTTGCAAATATTCTTTTTAGGTGCTTAGATCTTATGTTTTAAGCAGCATCTGATGAACCATCTGATTTGAGACATTTACCATAATATAATTTTTACGAATATCTATCAGCTTTTGGTCACTCCAGTCATTTAATTTGATCACTATAGATATACGTTGTCCAATAGAAAATGAGGGTCACATATGTTATTTGAAATTTTCCAGCAGCCACATTGAAACAAAAAAAGAAACAGGAGAAATCAATTTTAATAATAGATTTTATTTAACCAAACCTATCAAAACTATTATCATTTTAACACAAAAATATAAAAACTTTCTATGAATTTTTTTTCACACCAAATCTTCAAAATCTGGTTGTGAATTTTATATTTACAGGACATCTCAATACAAATTGGCTAAATTTTAATTGCTCAAGAGCCACTATGTGGCCAGCAGCTAACATTCTTGACAGCACAGTTCTTACGATAAAAGTAAAAATAATCCATCTTCAATTCTATCTGAATTCTGATTTGAGTTCATTCCTTTTCTTATGTGGTTCTGATATTTAAACTTTCTCTTTTATTGTGCTGCTTCATATATTTCCCTAACATTTTGTTTTCCAAATGGCAAATTTTAACTCTAATATTCAACTCTTCCAGAGAACCTTATATGAAATCTGTCATTTAAAAGTGTTCTGACCTTTTGGTTAGAATATTTTTCTAAAACTATAATGATATATACTAACCTTTCTATATAAGATAATTTCAAATTGTCCAAAGTTATGACAAACGAAATCAGGAAGAGAGAAAAAAGAGCAAACACTGCAAAAGGAAGTAAGATTTAGGGTACAAATTGTCCATAAAGAAGTTTGGTTTGGTTCGTAAAGTAGATCTATCACTGAAATATCCAAAATATTACAGCCTTTAATGACAAGCGAACAGGTACAGCCTTGGGTACATCAAGAAACTATTTTTAAACTAGTCACATTTGAGGAGGAAGCCCTTCACTTTTACATAATACAAATCTGCAGTTAGAAAGAAGATGGACTTAATACTTTTTGGAGCTATTCCATTTACATCTAGTCTACTTATACCCAAACAGCAATGTTTATGCATTTTTACTTCACTGCTTTACAAAATGATTAACAGAAAAATCAAAAAGGTTATAATTATAAAAAGAAACTTTGGTCTCAAATTTAATCTAACTAAAACAAAGATAAGAATCTTTAGTTTTAATCATATGCTAACTGGACCCTAAACTATGATTAAAACGTTAAAAAAGTTTATACAAAATGCTGAGAATATTTCATCCAATATTATCTAAAATACGTGGCACAATGAGAGATTGCTTTATTTCTCAACTTTCTGAGGCTAGAACATATTTATATTACAGAACCCTTAGAAACACATTTTAATCAGAAGTAGACCCTGACTGAAGTGGCTTATGGCAAAAGCACCCTGGAAGCCCACAGATGTAGTTTCTAACATTGGCTCTATCTTTGATTTCATATAAACTTCATCTATCTCAGTTTGGCATGACATATCTGTAAAATGAAGTTGAAACAGAAGTTAGTCCTACCGATCTAAAGTTTCTTCAAAGCTGCCCCTGTTTATTACATATTACATTTCTTCCCCACTCTTCATAATTCCATCTACAACGCTAAGACTATTTACTGCTATGACAGTCTGGCTTTCAGAAATTCCTGAGGGGTGAAGTGACATTGGGTTGATTGCTAAATATATGAAAAAAATCTGGGTATATTATGCTCAGTTATACTGCTTTTTCCTTAAAGGAGCTACAGGCCTCAGGAAGTAAGAGGCCTCCCATTGTCCACAGCTGATTTTGCATTGTTTTTAACTATGGTTCAATCTGCAATTCTAGGGTTTAGTTTTTGTACTGATAAATTTATCAGTAATAATAATTTTATTCTGGTCATCTGTCACATCTTGCTTTTAATTCATATGCTCAAACATGGGAAATAAAGAGAAATATGATTAATCGGAAGTCCCTCACTGATCAATACTACTTAATAGTACTAGGATGAATTGAAATTCTAAGAGGGGCAAAAGTTAAGCAATAGCATTTTACGATACCTCCTTCCCTATAAAAGTTAACTAGAGAACAGAACCTAGGAGTTATAGCTCTGAAAACTCTTACTTTAGAAGAGCAGATTCTTCATTACAAGTACAACAATCTTCAGTTAGTCAGATTCAAGAGTCTTCTATCAGTGACACAGGAGACTGATTCTCTAAAATTTAACCCGAAGTATTAAGAGTAGCTGTGGGATGACCCTTATTTACTCACAGCGAAGGGAATCATGTAAGGAGCTGTGTCAGAAATAAACAACACCTGGGTAGGAAAACTTGTAGAAAATTTAGATAGTTCTGACCTGGACTTTGGATCACTCTCCAGATTGGATGTGACAATCTGATGATGAACACTGTTTACTCTTCAACTGGAAGAGTGACTGACTAGGAACGGGGGGCAACTGAAAGGCATAGGTTAATTTCTTGAGATCCAAGATGGCACTAAAACAATTTTTTATTTTAAAGACTGTCACTAAGAGATGGTAAATTTGAAATGTTACTAAGCTCCTATTATGAATTAGAACCTTTGGGAGGTATTGGGGACACTGGCAGGCAAGATGTTGTCCACGTGCTTTTTAGAACATGCTGGTGTTACAGGGTGGAGGGAAGGAGAATAGTGCAGAGACAGAAATTAATTTTAAGAACAAGAACTCACTATGGGTACAGCTTCACTGACACTTGCCCTTGGTCCTATGCCATTCTACCTCGTTTGTCTCCATAAGTATAATCCAGAAATGCCCAATTTTTACAACCAAAGTTCTAAAATCTCCAGCCATTAGTTAAAGAAAGCAGATAAGTAAACAAAAGCACACTAGGAAAGGACAGGTGGATTTCCTTTTAAATATTAAGATGATGCGCTAAAAGTTAGATCTAGTACATCATCTTAACCAAGTTAACTTTGGTTCCATGAATTCTGTTAGAATACACTTTCCTCCTAAACCTGTACATGACAAAGAAATACTAGGCCAAATGTGGCAGAAACTTTCAAGAATTTTCTCGAAAACAGAGCCTTTAACTCTTCCGCCAGGGACTCTGAGATCTTGGAAAAAAGAGCAATTTTTCTCATTTCCTCTGTTGCTTTTGTTTGAACTGAGTGTCCTAAAGGCCCATCACTTCTGATTTTAGTAATGAGACTAAATTAATTTCTACACGCACAGCTCTGAATTACAAATTATCCCCTAATTTGCAAAAGCCCCTTCTTACATAAACAACTCTTATGAAATCCACACATGGGTATACAATATTAACAAATGATTAAAAGATTTCTCAAAGAAGAAATAAGTTCTAATAATTTTTTAGAAAAAAAAAACAAAAACAATCTACTGCACCAACCCACTCCAAGTATTCTTCAGTATCTTATTTTTTTATTTTTATGAATCTAAACATTTTTTTTATTTTTTATTTCAGATTAATATAAGGATACATACAATTAGGTTACATTGTTTGAATTTGGTAGGCAAAGTCCACATTGTAGTTGAGCCCTTCACACAAACCCATTGATCAATGCACATCCCTCAGAGCTTCTAAACAGCATGCAATATGGGGTGTGTGTGTGTGTGTGTGTACATACTTATGGTGTACGGGGTGAGAAAAGCTCAGATGAGAATGAGTTGAATAAAAATATTTAAAAATGGAAAAAAAATAAGAATAAGTTAAATGACTCGATACAGAAGGGCCTTCCAAATTTATATAGGTCACACAAAGTAGTAAGAAACACTAAGAGAATGAAATGAAAAATTCTTCACCAAAGAAGAAATAGTTAATACATGAAATAGTTAACAGTAAAAACACAGAACAAGATTCCTTATCTTAGAAACCCATTAGTAAAGATCAAACAAAAAAGACGATAAAGATGTAGTGAAACATACAATAAATGTAAACATTAAGAATGAGAATATAAAGTACAGATCAATTTGTAAGAGATTTAGTCTAAGATTTATTAATTTGAATTCTGTAATTCTTTATTAGATAAACATCTGAATGTAGAGAAGGCTTCAAGTAATAAAGGGATTTAAAAAAAATGCAATTCTTAAAAGTTATTTAAAAAGTGTATTGCAGTACATAGAACTACTAAACACGCACATGGCCAATATCATAGTATAATTCAACCGTTAAATCAGAGATTTAAATAACAGGAGAAAATGCTTATGTTATAATACTGAAAGAAAAAGAAAGCAGATGTGAGAATTACGCACGATAGAGTCACAACTGTATGTTAGAGACCTGCACAGAAAAAGGTCAAATGAAAAGATATCAATATACAGTAACACTCAAATAATATAGTACTGTGCTATTGGGTGTGGAAAGATGCTGCTTTACAGAATGATGAGCTCTGTCACAGCCAATAACTGCTAACTGAGTTATATTTGCAAAACACATATTTGATCATTCGTTTAATATCTCAGTAAATATTCAAAAAGCTTTAGTGGAATTAGTTTCATGAACTTACCACGTGAGTAGTTTTTAATGTAGTGCCATCAAATCTGCATAAACTGGAGCTCTCTTCAAAGAAAATGTCACATTCTTCTAACTCTTGAGCATTACAAGGAGGTTTTTCTTTATCTGGATTTGGATTCTAAGACCAGAAATAAAATAAGTAAAACAAATACCAAGGGAATGGATTTCTCTCTGCTTAAAAATGTTAAGATTACAGTTAATGAATACTACATAAAACTTTACTCTCAGAAGTATGAAAATCTGAAGGAAATAGATCAATACTTGGAAACATGCCACCCTCCTAGACTTAGCCAGAAAGAAGTGGAAATGTTGAACAAGCCTGCAACAAGCTCTGAAATAGCATCAACTATAAGAAATCTCCCCAAAAAGAAAAGCCTGGGACCAGATGGCTTCACATAAGAATTCTACCAAACCTCTAAAGAGGAACTAGTACCTATATTACTTAATCTTTTCCAAAACATAGAAAAAAGAAGGAATACTTCCCAACACATTCTATGAAGCAAATATCACCCTGATACCCAAACCAGGAAAAGACCCAACAAGAAAAGAAAATTATAGACCAATATCTCTAATGAATATTGATGCAAAATATTCAGTAAGATCCCAGTAAACAGAATCCAACAACATATCAAACTAATTATATACCACGACCAGGTGGGTTTCATCCCAAGGTCCCAAGGATGGTTCAATATACGTAAATCCATAAATATAATACATCACATAAACAAATTAAAAAACACAGACCATACGATTCTCTCAATTGATGCAGAAAAAGCCTTTGACAATATCCAGCATCCTTTTTTGAGCAGAACGCTTAAGAAAATAGGTATAGAAGGAACATTTCTTAAACATCTACAGCAAACCCACAGCCAATATCATAGTGAATGGAGTAAAACTGAAATCATTTCCACTCAGATCAGGAACCAGGCAAGGATGCCCACTGTCTACACTGCTTTTTAACATTGTAATGGAAGTCTTAGCCACTGCAATCAGGCAAGAAAAGGTAATCAAGGGGATCCAAATAGGACCAGAGGAGATCAAACTGTCACTCTTCACAGACAATATGATTATATATCTGGAAAACCCCAGGGAATCAACTACAAAACTCCTAGAAGTGATCAAGGAATATAGTAACGTCTCAGGATAGAAAATTAACACTCATAAATCTGTAGCCTTTATATACACCAACGATGGTCAAGGGGAAAAAACAATCAAGGATTCTATTCCCTTTACAATAGTGCCAAGGAAGATGAAATATCTGGGAGTGTATCTAACTAAGGATATGAAAGATCTCTATAAAGAGAACTACAAAACTCTGAGAAAAGAAACAGCTAAAGATGTTAACAAATGGAAAAATATACCATGCTCATGGCTGGGAAGAGTCAACATTATTAAAATGTCTATACTACCTAAAGCAATTTATAGAGTTAACGTGATCCCTATTAAAGCACCTCTGTCATATTTTAAAGACCTGGAAAAATTAGTACTTCATTTTATATGGAAACAGAAAAAACCTCGAGTAGCCAAGACATTACTCAGAAACAAAATCAAATTGGGAGAATCACGCTTCCAGACTTCAGACTATACTATAAATCGATACTAATCAAAACAGCATGGTACTGGCACAAAAATAGAATTGAAGACCAAGAGGTGAACCCAGAGACTTATCGTCATTTGATTTTTGACAAGCCTATAAAAAATATAAATTGGGGGAAAGATTCCCTATTCAGTAAATGGTGCTGGATGAATTGGCTGGCAACTTGTAGAAGACTGAAACTGGACCCACACCTTTCTCCTCAAACAAAAATTGACTCTCACTGGTTAAAGGACTTAAACTTAAGACATGAAACTATAAATATTCTTAGAGAGAGTGCAGGGGAAACACTTGAGAAAATTGGCCTGGGAGAATACTTCATGAGGAAGACACCCCAGGCAATTGAAGCAACATCAAAATATATTACTGGGATCTGATAAAATTAAAAAGCTTCTGCACTGCCAAGAACACACTAAGTAAAGCAAATAGACAGCCCTCAAAATGGGAGAGGATTTTTCCAAGTTATATTTCTGACAAAGGTCTAATAACCAGAATCCACAGAGAACTCAAACGTTATTACTAAGCAAAAAACAAGTGATCCCATTTCATTGTGGGCATGTGGGCAAGAGACATGAACAGAAGCTTCTCTGAAGAAGACAGGGGCATGGCCTACGGACACATGAAAAAATGCTCATCATCTTTAAGCATCAGAGAAATACAAGCCAAAACAACTCTGAGATATCATCTAACTTCAGTAAGAGTAGTCAACATCACAAAATCCCAAAACTACAGATGTTGGCGTGGATGTGGAGAAAAGGGAACACTTCTGCACTGCTGGTGGGAATGCAAGCCTAGTACGTTCCTTTTGGAAGGAAGTTTAGAGAACACTCAGGGATCTAAGTGTAGACCTGCCGTTTGATCCTGCAATTCCTCTTTTAGGTATATATCCAAAGGACCAAAAATCATTTGGCAATAAAGGTATTTGCACCAGATTGCTTACTGCAGCTCAATTCATAATTGCCAAGTCATGGAAAAAGTACCCATCGACCCATGAATGGATTAATAAATTGTGGTATATGTACACCATAGAATATTATGCAGCAGTAAAAAAAAAAAAAAAATGGAGACTTTACCTCTTTTATGTTCACATGGATGAAGCTGGAAAATATTCTTCTTAGTAAAGTATCTCAGGAATGGAAAAAAAAAAGTATCCAATGTACTCAGTACTACTGTGAAACCAATTTATAATAACTCACACTTGCATATAAAAAATGAAACACAACTTTAGCCTAGGATGAATGAGGGAAGGGGAGGGAGAGAGAAAGGAAGGGGGTGGGAGGGACAGTAGGGGGACCACAACTATGGAGCACATGGCAAGTACAAGTTGGATCTATTCATGTGTAGAACACAAATGTCCTAATGCTATAATTGGTGAGGTGAAAGCTATATTGATTAGTATGATGTAAGCACTCCAATTTGTACAAATAATCAACACACTGAAAATGGCATAAATGTATTTATGATCTACATACAAAAGACTTCATAAAAAATAAACTTAAAAAAAGTTAAGATTGCAGTAACAATTAAAAACTAATTTGGAAATCATGACTAATAAAACATTAAAAAAAAAAAAAAAAAGACAGAAACAGAGGGACAATGGAATCGGCAGAAAAGGACATTAAAACATCTATTATTGGCTTGGCGCCCATAGCACAGTGGTTGCTGTGCCAGCCACATGCACGGAGGCTGGCGAGTTTGAACCCGGGCTGGCCCAGCTAACCAACAATGACAACTGCAACAAAAAATAGCCAGGCATTGTGGTGAGCACTTGTAGTCCCAACTGCTTGGGAGGCTGAGGCAAGAGAATCACTTAAGCCCAAGAGTTTGAGGTTGCTGTGAGCTATGCCGCCACGGCACGCTACCAAGGGCGACACAGTGAGACTCTGTCTCAAAAAAACAAAAAACATCTATTTATCAACATGTTCCATATTACTCAAAGAAGTGAAGGGAAACATGTACACACTGAAAAAGAGGTGAAAGACACCAAAGAAACCCAAACTGAACTTGTGGAGATGAAAATATAGATCAGAAATGGAAAACAAAACTATGAGATGAGACAGACAACTGATTAGACATAAAGGAAAAAGGAACACTGAGCTTGAACTGCAATAGAGACTGTGCAAAGTGAAGCCCAAAGACAAAAAATAAGACACAGAGAAACCCAGTGACCTGTGGAACAATATGGAGTGGTCTACCTGGAAGTGACTAGAGGAAGGCAGAAAACAGGGAAAGAAAACTGTGAAGAAATAATGGCTAATTTTTTTTTCAAATTCAATAAAAACTACAGATTCAAAAATGTCAAAGAACCCTACACATTACATTGAAAAAAAAAAAATCACAGCAAGTCATATAAAATTGCTGAAAAGCAGTAATAAATAAAAAAATCCTAAAAACAGATGGAAGAGGGGGGAAAAACATGTAAAAAGGAATAAAAAGACAACTGACTTCCTGTAAGAAACTATATAAACTAGAATCAATGACGTATATTTTAAGTTTTTCTTTTTTTCTTTCCTGCAAGACTAACACTCTTTGAAGATGAAGTTCTGAAAGAAACACAAAAACAAAAACAAAAACACCTCTGTCAATGATAAATTATACATATAACAAAAATAACTTTGACAAAAGGAAGATAAATATTTTTTGTAGACAAAAGCAGAGAGAATTTATTACCATCAAACTTATAATACAAGAAGTGCTAAAAAAAATTCTTTAGGAAAAAATGATGTCAGATGGAAATCTGAATCAACACAAAGGAATGCAGAACAGGGGAAATAGCAAGTATATGAGTAAATAAAATCTCTTTAATTTTAATCTTTTAAAATTTTAATCTCTTTAAAAGAGAACTATGGCTAAAATCGCCATATGTATTATGGGGTTTATAACAAGCAGGATATAAAATGTACGATGATACTACTTAAGATGGAAGAACAGAAAAATAAGAACTTCTTAAATTGTAAGTGAATCGATATTTTTTAAAGGTAGTGATAAGTCAAAGATCTATACTATAAAGTCTAGATTAGAACAACACACACAAAGAAATACCTATACAAACAAAAACATAATATAGTTAATAAGCAAAAAGTAGACAATAAATAAAAATCATAAAAGTAATTCCAGTATGTTCTCTTGCTTAAAAGCAAGGATTGTCTTTCCTTGTATCCCTTACAGAGTAACAGGATCACAATAATTAAGTAAAAAATTAACATGCGCTTGTAGCAGAACTACACCTCAATAGTTGACCAAATGGACACACACCTAGTTCACCAAAATACAAAGTTGCATTACTTCTCATGTTACTGAGAACTTACTGGAATGACCAGAGAGTCTAAAACTATATGTAAGAAGAGACTGAGTTTTCCTGCTTCTAGGTGTATCAGTATCTGGCAGTGCTCCAGCTGGGATACGGAACCACCTCGTTGTGGTTATTAGCTCCAGTCTGAATATCAACAGGAATAATAACAGTTGCAGTGGCTGGTGGAAAAGGCACTTCCAGCAATTTCTTGGTTAGCTGGTACTATTCTGTCACAAGACGTAAATCCAGTGGAATACAGAAGACAACTCCACATTTCTTGTCCTCCCTCTTTCAATCATCCACACATTAGAAATAGAAAAAAATTAAATTTTCGAGACTACCAAGGCAGCCAGTACTTAACAGGACAACATTACAAACAAAAAGGGATGAGGGTCAAACTTGCCATGCTGCTTTCCAAGGGCCATCTATTGATTTCTCAGCTGAGTCGAAAAAGACAAGCAGAAAGCAGAAAATAAGGGGCTTAATGCTGAGTTTGGGTATAATCAAAGTGCTCAGGAGAGAAAAATGAGAGTCAAGGCTAAACAGGAGGGAAATCCCTGATAAACATCTTAGCTGTTAAATTGAGATAAATAAAAAAATTTGCCCTGGGAATAAAAATAAAGAATAAATGAGCCATGTAAAAGATTGAAACTCAGCATTAAATCAAATCAATCTCTAATGGAATTAAGAAAATAGGCCTAAAATTTGTAAACTGCAGCTAACGTAGGGTTTAGAAGAAAGTATGCAGCCTTTAAATGTTTCCATTTCAAAAGGTCAAAAATCAACCATCTAAGGCATAATCTATAACTTTCAAAAATAGAAAAACAAAAAAGGTAAAATAAATCCCAATATCTAAAAGAGAAAAAAATAATAAACATATTTAACAGACATGAATAAATTAAAAACAGAAAAATGAAAAAGTCAATAGAAACAGATGCCCCAAACAGTCCTATTGTCTGTTAAAGAAATTAAACTTTTAGTAAAAAGCCTTAAAAAAAAAAAAAAAAAAAAAAAAAAAAAGCCCAGGCCCTGATGGTTTCACTGACAAATTCTACCAAACATGTAAAGAAGATATAACACCGATCCTATACAAACTCTTACAGAAATAGGAGGGAACGCTTCCCTAATCATTTTCTGAAGGCAGCATTCTCCAAATATCAAAGCTAGGAAAAGATGGTAATAGACAAAACTAAATTACACAATATCCTTCACAAACAGATATAAAACTCAACAAAATTACAAGCAAATCAAATGCAACAATGTGTAAAAATGATAATACATGATGACCAAGTGAAGTTTATACCAAGAATGCAAAGATAAATAAAAATTTTCATCATCCTGGGACAGAAGGAAATTTCGACAGTGTGATAAAAAGATATTATACTTAATGATAAAACATCCACTGCTTAACCTAAAACATCATACATAAAGCAAAAAGGTCTGGTTTTCCCACTTATGATTTTTATATAACTGAGAAGAGGTCCTAACACTTGGAATAAGGCAAGTATAAAGATTTGAAAAACACAAAACTGCCTTCAGTTGCAGATGACAAGATTCTATGTTTGTCTTTTCAAAATATAACAAACACAATGGTGTCCAGGCATACCTTCTTCCTGAACACCAATATTCATCTGAAACCACCAAGTTTTAAAAAATTGCTAATAGCAATTATCTACGATCTCAAAACAAGCCTCTACTACTGTATCACTACTATATCCCGGGAGCCTACCACAATAAATACCTGCCAAAGGAAAGAACGTGAGGCAAAGCAGATGCCAGGACATATTGTAAAAAGGGTTATGAAATCAAAGTTTTATAGTCTTACACATGAATTTCAACAATTCCTGAAATTTTCAATTATTACTAGCAAACATGAAACTTGATTTTTGTATTCTGGCTGTGTTTCTTTTTAATAGAGATGTTCACTTTCTGAGTATTATAATCCTTCTTTTCTACCTTAGGATACAATTAACCCTACAGTGAAATGACTCTTCATACAGTACTCCTCATCATTGTATTTCAAGGTGGCAATAAATCCAACATTTTACATATGCACATATGATTTTTGGAAAATGAAGATAATTGAAATTCTGGTGTATTGTACGTGTTCAAATTCTTAAAACGGTCTTACAAATCATTAGATAGAAATCTCATGGTGAAGCAATATGTTGTCATTTTAATCATTACAATGAATTCACTTTATTGATCAAAAATAACTGTACCATATAGGATCTCCTATATGGGATATATACATATATATATCCTTGTATTCTAAGATGTCTTTATGTTATTAGCAAATATACTGTAACATAATTTTTGTCCCTACCAGCACTGGTCAGTTGATTGTTCCTCAAAAGGACAGTATATGGAGAGAGACAAAAATACAGGCATGAAGTATATTCACACATATATGTATGTATTCATATAGTATAAGAAATAAATAAGCCATATTCAACTATCAGTCAGGTCAACAGTACCCGATCTGTGTCTTTTATATTAGTAAAGATGAGATAATGATTGAATAACATGTTGTAATCCTAACATAACATACTTGTGGATCCTTGGAAAGTCATCCTACAATAGCAACTGCTTACCAGTTCTTCAGAGGTCAAATGCATCAAACGTTCAGCTATTGCAGCACGCTGGGCTGAGTCTCTTATCAGTTCCCCTTGTTTATCACCAACTACTAGCTCTGGCCATGTAATTCCTTCATTCTTCTTTATCAAGGAAATCTCCAAGCTAGAAGTTTAAATGAGAAAAGTGAAGTTACATTAAGCAATTATACAAATTATACAATCAATAATCCCTCTGGTGTCCAGAGAATATTTTACCAAAATGTTATTTTACTTTTGCATGTGATGGAAAACCTATAATCCAAGGATAAATATATGTGTGTGTGTGTGTGTGTGTGTGTGTGTATTCCCCCCCACTCCCACCCGAGACAGAGCCTTACTCACTCTGGGTAGAGTACCATGGCATCGGCCTAGCAACCTCAAACTAGTGGGTGCAAGTGATACTCTTTCCTCAGCCTCCAGAGTAGCTTGTACTCACCACAATAGCTGGCTAATGTTTTTCTATTTTCTAGTAGAGATGGGTTCTCACTCTAGCTCAGGCTGTAATGATAAATAATTTAGCTTTAATAAACAATAAGAAAGTACCACTGGAAATGGTACATCAAATCTCTTGAAAAGAGAAGTGACTGGTAAGAGTGAAACCACACAGAAAGCACTGTAGTCCAGCTATGCAGTATGTTACTGAACTTAAGTAACAAAATGCAAGAAGTATGGATCTGTGGGGCATCTGGAGAATTGAAGTAGAGTGGGCGGGGGGCACGTGAGCAAACTGGAAAGGGCCTGTAACTAAAAGGTATCTCTTTGTGTGTGGAACCAACAATTAACTCTATTTTCACAAACTAATAGCCATAATATATGATTATTAATCTAAAGATCAGGCAGTTAAACTAATGTAAATCTTTATTTTTAAAATACCAATTTTTTAAAAGATGAAAAGAAATGTAGGAACTAGGAAAAAATTAACTTTGGTTAATGTGTTCTCTATTGACTTACTTAACATCTAATTATGTACATTAGAACCATTAAAAATAGAAATTCCAAATGCACTTCAAAGGGCCTGTCAGAGAACCCTGAGATCAAGGACAGATCCTGAAAAAATAGCAAAAGCAAGCTGATCCAGGGCAGACTACAGACACAGGACAATAGGGAAGTTGGCCCGTAGTTCTCTAGCATAGGCAAAAGAATCCAAGGGACATGATTTGGGATCAGCCATTGCCATAATGGAAAAAAAGGCAGAGAGGTGGTAGCTATTCCACAGCAAAGCAAACTTCTGCACTTGCTGTCTTTAGTACACATGTGCCACACTAACCCCAGGCCCTGGAACACAATAATAGCTATTATCCTAATTATCAAACACAGGACATGCAAACTTATCAGCTATTCTTTTTCAAGGCTGTTATTATCACCACCTCGTGAATTAATTACAGCACTTAACTTTCTGAAACTACTTTTTAAAAGAGACTATACAAAATAATACCTTCTTATGTAACATGACTCCCGTATCATTAGCATTGAAAATTACCACTACAATCAATAATTCCCAGATTTAGTTATATTTTGTAAGAAAAAAGCTACTCTAGATAATGCTGCTGCTGATGAAAATAGTAATAATAATGACAGCAGCGCATACTTACCTAATTCTTACCACATGCCAGGTGCTATCATAAGTACTTTACATATTTTAACTCATTTATTGCTTACCACATAAAGTAATGTTCAGAACTATTATCATCTCCATTATACAAGTAAGGGGGTAAAACTGCAGTGAAAGGCTAAGCAGCTTGTCAAGGTCACAAGCTAGTAAAGCAGCCTGGCTCCAAGTCCATGTTCTTCACTACTACACTATTGTGCCTCTCTGAAAAAATATACATAAGTAACTATTAAAGAACTTTTACCCAGTGACCAGAATGTATAAATATTCTTAGTTGCTACCTAAACAAGTCTGAAAAAGTTCATATACTCTCAGTTATAAAGAACTGAACCATCATTAATTTTCACACACGGTCTATGTGACCCTTTTCACTTGACTGCATTCCTACATTTTAAAACTAGTACCATATCCTACGATCGAAATAAAAAGAAATATACATACTACTTAAATCTTTCCAAAGTGATAGAGAACCTTAACTATTTCAAAACAAGATACAAAAAACTTAATCATATATAAAAAACCATGTGTTTTCAAATCAATGACACCACTTACACCAAACTGCAATTATCTTTCATGAGACAAAACTGTAATCAAATACCTCATATTTAATGGAAAAACAATACTAGTCTACATTTCATGTATTAAATGCTGAAATTATTTGTATGAAATCCAGCTACTGACCTCCTTAGATCTTTGCGTGATGACTTATAATATGTTCTAGTTGGTTTGTCAATTTGTAAGTGTTACCCATAAATCTCATGTACACATAAATACAATTAAATAGCATATGTGGAGTTATAAAATATCCATCATCATACAAAGTCTGACAATTAAGTTTGCAAACTTGCCACCACACACTTATGTTGGCAGCAGCACTGTATAAACAACTCTGCAAGGTTTGATAACCTTGATATATCAGTTTCTCACAGTTGTGTTTGTGTTTACGTGTGGAGGCTTCTTGCCAAGTGGTGTTCATTATTGTTGTGTGTTTTTGTACACCATACAACTTGGTATACACTACAACATGTTGTTATTCACTACAACATTCCAGAGAAAGAGTTCCAAAATTGCTTTGACAGGTGCACTAGGCATTGGCATCAGTGCATAGCTTCCCAATGGGAGTACTTAGAATGTGATTGTAGTGATATTCGGCATTGAGGTATGTAGCATTTTTTCTAGCACCAGTTTGTGAATTCAATTGTCAGATTTTTGTATATGGAACCCATAGTATGTAACTATTTTGCGTCTGCTTCTTTCCCTCTACCTTTTCTTGATTATTTCATACTGCTTTATCGTTTGTTCTTTCTTTTTTGTTGCAGAGTAGCACTCCATTGTATGAATATACCACATGTATCCATCCATTCACCTTTTCATGAACTGTGGAGTTGTTTCTAAGCAAAGCTACCATGAATATAATGTCTCCAAATTTGTTTTGGCTTTTTTTTTTTTAAACATATATCTTCCTTTCTCTTGGGTAAACACTGAGAAGTAGAATTGCTAAGTTACAAAGTAGGTATACGTTTAAAGTGAGAACAAACTGCTAAGAAGATCGCCAAATTGATTGTATTATTTTATACTCATACCAGATAGGCACGAGTTGCTGGTGTTCAATATCCTAGCCAACATCTGAACAGTCCTTCTTTATAGCTTTTATCATACCCTCTGTCTCAGTCTGGCTTTCATTTCCCTAATGACTAACAACGATTACTTTTTCTTGGGCTTACCAGCCATTCACATATCTTCTTTTGTGATATGTCCATTCAAATCATTTGACCATTTTTAAAATTGGGTTATCTTTTTATTATAAGTTTGTAGGGTTTCTTAATGCACTGAGAATCTGACTTCTTTGTTCAAGATGAGCAATGTGACTATATTTCTCCCAGTCTATGTATGGCTTGCCTTTTTGTTTTCATAATATAATCTTTAGAAAAACAGACATTCTCAATTTTGACATACAGAAAATTGTTCTGATGAAATCCAACTTATCACGTATTTCTTTTATTATATCATGCCCTGAATACACAATTTACTAAAAGAAGATTAGCCACAATTTTCAAGGTAATACTATTTCACCTGCAGAAATGTATCCTTTATATCTATTTCCACATGTGAAATAATAAATAAATATATATGGAAGTTATTCACTATAACAAAAGATTGAAAACAATTAAAAGTAGAATAGAAGACCAATTTCTTAAAATAATGATGCAGCTGACAGAGTAAAATACCATGAAGTGATAAAAAAAGAATTAAAACATTTTATATATTCATTATGAAAAGTCTCTAAGATTATTGTTGAAAGTCAACAAAAGCAATCTATGTAACTGTGTATTATGTGTATTAAAATATTTCTAAATTTAAATATATAATTTATATATAATTTATATATACCCACATAAACATGCTGCTTGAATATGTAAAATGCCTGTGGAAAGCAACTAATAACCGTGGGGAGTGAAAGGGTAGGCCACTGGCAGGCCTGCTCTGGAAGAAGACTTCTCACTATACATCTTCTTATGCATTTTAAATTTTAAAGAAGAATGGGAATGTATTATCTAGTCAGCAAACTAAAGTGAAGAGAAAAATTATTAAGGAGTTTTAAAAAGTGCAAATTAAAATAACTATTTTCATCTATTATTATTATCATACCTAGAGCTGATAATGAAAAGAACTTCCACATACTTCAGTGATAACTATACTAACTTTAATTCAACTACAATTATGCTCTTTGATGCAGTAATTCTATTTTTAATCTAGCTTAAGAAAAATAAAAAATAGTACAGATGTAACTATGTGGAAAGAACAAAAAGAAGAAGAAAGTAAAATGATAACATTTTCAGTATAAATACAACTATAAAAATACCTATCATTCTCTTTAATTATCCATGTACTGCTTTCGTGATCAATAGGTGAATAGAGGGTTCCTTCTAAAATCTGGTGATCCCTCACCACAATGTTGATGTGATTAGGCAAAAACTGTACTTGAATGTCCTCCTTAGTACTGTTTTCTGGAAGCTGTATTGTTACTGTCAAGTCATCTTCGGTCTGCTGCCAGTAATACAGAGGCTCTATGGGAAAAGACAAAACACATTATGTAATAACATATTAGAGACTACAGCATACAAAATTAGAGACTAGAATATACTAAAAAATAAACTCACTTATTTGAAAGAATTTTATCATTTTCAAATGGTTACCTCACAAAAAAGTAATTATAAACAAATACTAGCAGATCTCTTCGGGGAATTTTTACTCAAAGATCTATAACAATTGCACTTGACATTCTCCTCTTCTAAGCTTACCCAATGCCTCAGGAGATAACCACTTATAAAACACTAATGACAGCAATCCTTCATTCCCACTGCTTCCCTCCCTACCTCCCTGCATGCTTCCCTCCCTCATTCTCTCTCTTTCTCTTAAAAAATTTAGACACAAACACACACACACTCTGGATTCCTGATACAAAAAAATACAAAGTGTTTCCCACAAAGGCTAGCAAAATAGTTTATACATAATAATCACTCAGTAGGTAACTTCTGCTAGATAATGGGGATAGGAGTCTCCAAAATCATATGCAGTCTTAGCATAAATTAAAGGCAGACTCCCGTGAGCAGACTAAAGAGAATGTCAGAAATTTTTTAATCTCCTTCCCACCAAAAGTATACAAACACCTAAATAATTTTCTCCATTGTTGGTTGCTTTGAGTGCCTTTCTATGATTTAGAGTTTGTGTTTTAGGTCTTTAAAAATACATATTACTGTTTATATTATTATGATAATACCAAATAGCTAATAGACAATACCAATCTTCCTGCAATTTACAATGAAACCAGTATATATATATATTAAGGAGAGTTAAGCATCCTAATTACCAAGCCACACAATTTTTAAAAAATTCCAATACTTTGAGAAAATGCTATGACAAAATAAATAATGAATTCAGGAGGAATTCAAAATGTAACATGTGATGTCAACAAAAATATCAATACCTGGACTGACAATGATTTAAACATGTTATGTTCCACTCTGACTGCAATCTATCTTCCAATTGCATGATCCTAGTTCCCTAGGCAGAATTTCCAAACATTAAGGCGTTCATTCATTCCTTCAAAATTGCTCACCAATTTTGGAGTTCTAAAGGGCCATTGTGGTCTGATGATATGAATAGCTACTATTGCTAAGCTTTAGGACAGTTTAACATTTTAATTCAGGTAGAATAGTAAAATTTATTCAGAAAGAGGTCTTAGAACCTAACAAAAAGAAAATGATGTATGTGGTAATTCAAAAGAAAATCATATATGAGGTATTAAAAAGGCTAAAGAAAAGGCAACCACACAAGTTTCATACATTTAGAGGTGCATATACTTATGAACTAAGGAAAATATTTTTCAAATGTTTACTATATTAATGTTTTCAATACTTTTCAAAGAACTCATTTGTTAAAAGTAAATAAAATAAAACTAGTTACTTTAAATAATTGTTTTTAAAAAAAGTAGATTTTTTTCAAAATAGACCCCCCTTGAATCACATAGATTCAAAGAATATTAACAATATATGGATCATTATGAAAGTTTTGAGGCAGACTGTATGATGGTCCATCATTTCACTTCCAAACAGAAATGACAGTGTCCTACGCTTGGGCAACTTTCAACTTGCTCGGTTTATCAGTTTTGCTGGAAGGGCTTCATGTGATTCTCTCTGAACAAATTTTGTGTTTCTTGATTTTTGTGTATCTCAAAACTTTCTTGATAACCCACATATATATAATTGTTAAGTACTGTAAAATTGTTAAGTAAAATATACTATTCTTTATGATCAGAAATATGAATGGTAATGACTATAGAGGGATAATCTCTTGAATAGCTTTAAAAGAATGGGTACTCTTTACATACACACACAAATTTCTTCCGCAAGACCTTTCTAATCTTTTCATTCTAAAACATAACTTCCATTCATTCATTCAACATTGAGAAAATGTAGTGATTCTACCTTCAAGGAGCTTTCCTTCAGTTTAATATAAAAGGCAAAAACATGTACCCTATGTAGTTTATTTTAAAATATTAATATTTTTAATACTATCATAATGGTTTCTCAAATGGTAATAACAAATAGGCATTATTTATTTATTATGTATATATTAAACATTTAATCAAGTAAGCCAATACACACTTTTTTTTAAGAATGCTTTCGGTAATTACAAAATTATGAAATCAAACCAGTTTACACTATTTAGGTAGTATATTTTACAAAAGACTTTACTGAAAGAAGAAATAAGCATCTGTTTCCCCTAGTAGAAACTTAACTAGAAAACAAAACAGACATAAATATGCATCTACATAAACATATGAGCTCTATGAAGATTAAAAGTAAAATTACCTTTGATTTTCTTTGACATGTCTTCATCCATATTTTCTTCAAGAGCTTGACCAACCTGAACAAATTTGAAAGCCTTATAGGAGACAATCATTAAACCACTTCCGTCAGGCTCAATAGCAGCATAATGTGGTACTGACTTCCCACGGAGAATATCACGCTTAATAATTTCATATTTTTGACCTGTAAAAAATAAAGTACTTTATAATGAAAACCGTATTATAAAAATATCCTGAAGCCATCTGAATATACATTTTAATTATAATTAAAATATATAAGTATGCTATTTATTAAAGGCACACTATTAAGAGTCTTTTCATAAGGATAAAAAAATTTTTTGTACAACATAATTTTCTGTAAATAAGTTCCTATTTTAAAATACTGGGTCTGATAAAATTTTCTCTATGTTGTTCTGTCCAATATGGCAGTCACTAGCCACAGTGGCTACTTAATTTTAATTAAGTAAAATTTAAAATTCAATTTCTCAGTCATACTGACTCCATTTCAACTGCTCAACAGCCACACTTGGTTAGTAGATATCAGGGTAAATAGCACACACACAGCAGGGCCTCCTCACAGGATTTCCACTGGACAGCAGTGCTTTAGACTTCAGAGTGACTGAATGACTTGTATTATCTGCTTCTGAAGACAAACCTCTCCTTCACTAAAGCCTATCTGCTTCCTCAGTAGGTGCCTATCTACTTCCTCAGTAGGTGTATGACAGGCATCTTCTGGAAAGGCCACAAATTGAGGATAAGGTGGAAAAGTGGTATGAAGTATATTTCTGCCTGCTCTAACCACTGACAAGGGGTTTTCTTAAAATAAAATGTATTTATCACAGAAATGATTTTTATACACACTCAGATATCTATTTATATGACTATTTTAATTAACGTTACTTATAAGCTTTAAAATATAAACAATTAACTATATCCCAAAAGATTTTGTTAAGTTAGCTAAATTTATTCTCCTATAAAGACAGGTTACTTTTACTTTAAGGCATCAAGCACTTCAGCTGAGTCCATACTTTACTGTTACTCTATTAAAGTAGGTTCTACTTATAAGCTTCATACTGAGTAGTCAAGTTTCATAACTCATTGTCATATTATTATGAGTTACAACTTGTATACAAAAAGTCCTCACCTCCATTCACACATTCAATTCACACATAAGAGTAGTAGCCTTGTAATTTACTGAATGAATGAAAAACTCCCACACTTCTTCCACATGTACACATAAGACAAAGAGACCTACTGGCCTTTAAAGGCTCAAACTCCGACACTATATTTTACAGAGTGGCTTTTCACTTGTGTGGGACAGGCAGGTCTCAAAATGTGGATTCCAGGGTTAATTAAGTTAGGAAATGCTGGCTTAAAATTAAATTTTTCTTTTTCCCTCAAAATTTTTAGAAACTTTAATATGCTTAATGTGTAATGGGGATATTGTATGTCTACATTTTCATACCTATTTGACCACAAATATAATGATCAAATATTTTACTTAACACAGTTTAGAAAAATGCTGTTCTGTTGTGTTAATTACAAAAAAAAAAAAAAAACATAATTATATTAGTAATAGTTGGGGGTGAAGAGAAGGAATAAAACATTAAAAAAGAAATATAAAGAGAACCATAAAGACAATTAATGTTTCTACAATAACAATCTTGGGAGAAAAAAAGAGAGTCCAAATGTATCTGTCTAGCTGAGGCAAAGAAACAGAGGTGAAGGGATTGGAGACGGAGAGCTAGTGCAAAGCATAGCTGTGTTCTGGGACATTCTGATGAGTTACTCTAAATTGAGCTAAAGCTGTTACAGAACCAAGTGTCTTGAAGAAGTAAGGAGTATGCCTGAATATTCTCCAGTTAGATGATGAATTATGTATCTTAAAAAAAATAAGGCTTTCATTATTTGAAGTAGGGGGCTGCAAACCACAACCTGTCATGAGCTAGAGCTGAATCTAGGCCTACTTTGGCATGGTCTGCAGGACATACAAATGCTGAGCATGAATTTTATATTTTCAAATGGCTATAAAAAAATACAAATATTGAAATGTATAAAAATAATATAAAATTTAAATTTCAATGTCCATGAAAAGAATTATTGGAACATAGCTATACTCATTAATTTATGTATTGTCTATGATTGCTCTTGCCCAACATAGAATAGATGGATAGCTGTATAAATCTTCCGGTTACCATCTGGCCCTGTACAAAAAGGTTTTCCAACATCTGATCTAAAGTTTTAAGATACTGTGTTCCTACAGAGCTAAAACCACAGCAATGAGAACAATTAAATTACAATACATAGTTCTATGAACAAATCTAGAAGATTTATTCAGCTTACTTGTAAGCTGTATGTATGTATATATATATTTGATGCTATTGTTGTTAATTTTAGAATAAAAAGGAAAGCTCTCTTAGGAAATCAATATTATTAGTCTTTATCAGATTGTAAAGCAGCAGCTACAGTAAAGAAATACTTTTCTTTAGAAAGGAATGATAACTTCCATCAAGGAAGCTAATAAAAACTACTGAGAAAAAGAGCAGAGTATTATCATGGAAACAAGTTTCCTTAGTTCTCAGCTACAGAAGAAAAACACTGGTTTTTCAGTAAGTAATCAGTAAGAACTAAGCAAAAAGAGCAAGCTTATACAATTAAAAATATCCTAATTAATTCATGAGAAAGTAATTTTTAACATCAAGTTAGAGGTTTGACAGACAGCTTCAAACAGACCAAGTTCAACACATAAAAAAGTACATTTGATAAGAAAAAGTGACAGTTTTCCTGAAAGCAGAAACAGATAGAAAAGTTCAATTAGATTTAGAAGAAACTCCACTTGTGAAACAAAGCTATTCATTTCCATCTAGGTATTTATATTATACTGGAATTTATCATTATACTTTTTATATGTAAGTTGTGTGTATAGAAAATTCTATACTAATATCTCCTTTTATGCAAAGTTATAATTGGCCATGGGAGCACGTTATGACTTTATTCTATCACCCGTACATGAGCAGAAATTCATTCCACCACAGATGGCAAGTCCTAGAACAGCAACACAATGCCCAAGAAAAAGCAAACGGCACATACAGGTACAGCTTTGCATTTCAAAACCTACCAACTGTTAGTGACCACTAGAAAGAGATTGCGAATTTTGTTTTATTTTTACCTTTATTTTTCTTACTGACAGTGACCCACTCCAAGGAAACATAAAAACCACTTCCTTTCATATCCAATTCCTCTTTCTCTATTCGAAGAAGTAAGGTAGCTATTGAATGTTCTTCAGCTTTCAACAATGAAATACTATGAATTATAATAAAAGGACTCCCAAGCTCTTCATTAAATATAATCTATAAAAAAAAATTACACAAAAAAGTACATTATTACATGAACATAGCACAGAGAAAATACATAGAATTGTGGCAACTCAACTATTATTTGGATATTTTTATTAGAAAGACTTAAACAAAAGACCTTTAAATAAAAGCTTCAATTTAATACTCCTCGAAGAAGGAACTTTTTAAAAAGTATCTATTTGTACAATACAGACAACTGATAACTACGGGGCTTAAAAACAGAAAGAACAACACAGAATTCAAGTAGCAGCTAAAGAAGGAGAACAAAAAGGAATCTTCTAGAAAACAATTATCAAGTGAAAGAAGAGCTCTACACCAACAGCTGACACAGGCAGGTCAGCGTTCACTCCTCCATCGCCTTCCCCATCTCATATACAATTTATTTCCACTTTCTTCCTCTTAGTTTCTGCATGTTGTGTGTGTGTTCATGTATGCGCATGCTTTTTCCTACTGTGTTTCTGTTTATTTTCTGAAAATTTACAAAGGTAGGAGTCAAAGGCAATAGAGAACAATCAGCAAAAACTTTCTGATTTCTCAAAAATGAAAGAATTCACTTACATATAAAAGACAATTCAACAAATTCTATTTAAAATATAATCCTGGCAGGTCATGGTGGCTCGTGCCAATAATCTTAGCACTCTGGGAGGCCGAGGTGGGTGGATTGCCTGAGCTAACAAGTATGAGCCCAGCAAGACCTCATATCTAAGCATAGCCTGTAGTCCCAGCTACCTGGGAGGCTTCGGCAAGAGGATCACTTGAGCCCAAGAGTTTGAGATTGCTGTGAGCTGTGATGCCAGAGCACTCTACTGGGGGTCACAAAGTAAGACTCTGCCACAAAAAAACAAACAAACAAACAAACAAATAAATAAAATATAATCCTTAAGTTTTTTAAAAAGGAAATATAAGCATCACATAAAGACACAAAATCCTGTCAAATTGTTTTTCATAACACAAACATGATCTAAAAGAGACTATATTTTTATTAGAGTAAATACTAAATAAGTAAGTTTTAAGACTGATTCCTAAACAAGATTTCTAAATAAATAAAAATGAGGTTGGAAAATTGCCTAAGTGAAGAAAAGTTAGCTCATCTTTTTTTAAACCCATGTCTGGAATCCCTTCATATCCACTCCTACTTGAATGCATGTAAAGAAAAGTTGCTTTAATGTCATCAATTTCTCTATGTATTCAAACACATTTGTCAAAATTATTCAAGTAGTAGACCTCGGGGATCCATTCTAAAGATTTCCACAAGTAGGAAAAAAAAAACCTGCAAATACTGAAAACAAAGCTGATAGATGAAGTCGGGCTTTTAGTGCTGACCGTGGTTTTGCTTTTGTTTAGTGAACAATAGAGACAAAACAAAAGAAGGGAAAATACAAGTTTTGGGAGGTACAAGTACTTAGTTCATGCTTTCTTTTTTTCTTTCTCACGTGACTGAGCAAAATAGGATTAGATGTCTGAACTCTTAAAAATTGTTAGGCTGAAGTTTCTTGTCTCCTGCTTAAGCCCAGCATCTCAATTGTGAGATGTAGACAGATGGCAGCCCCATCATATTAGAGGCAACCCATTCGGAAAGCAGGCAGTCTTCTGTGTCCCCTTTAATTTCTCTTTCTTCACTTTAGCTATCACCGCCACCCTTCGCCGCTTTACTCCCTACTCTGCCCCTTAATCACTACCATCTTTAGCTTCCTTTCTGTTACACCAATTCCCCTGAAGTCCTAAAACCCTCCTATACTGCTTCCCAAAGTGAACAACACTCCATTAGTATTTCTCCCACCTCAATTCATGCCCAAGTCCCTCTCCTAGTACCCAGTTAAAATTTTTTTTGGAGACAGGGCATTACTCTGTCACCCTGGGTAGAGAACCAAGGCATTACAGTTCACAGCAACCTCGAACTCTTGAATTCAAGTGATTCTCTGCCTCAGTTTTTAGTTTTTAGTAGAGACAGAGTCTCCCTCTTACTCAGGCTGGTCCTGAACTCATGAGCTCAAACAATCTGCCTGGCTCAGCCTCCTAGTGTGCTAGGATTACAGGTATGACCCTTTGTTCCTGGTCACAACTATTTTTAACTAAAAACATCCCAGAAGGGTGTTCATTTCATTATGGCAGTGCATACTAAAGAGAATAGGAGGTACACGTAAATTTTTAATTGATAAAAAAAAAATTATCAAAGTCCTTCTATCTACCAAGGGATATACACAGAAATACCAAAATAATTATAAATCCATATGAATGTTTGGTGTTATTTTTTAACCTGACAGCTGAGTCAGTCTCCTCTGCTTAAAACTATGGAATCCTTATAGCTCTACACAGATAAATTCTCATTCATATCTCCCCTGCCCATCACTATGAAACTCCTTTCAACTGTTTCAGGGAGTTGTGCTATATACCACATTATCTTAGTTAAAAAAAAAACAGTAATAAAGGTTATTACTGGAGACCACAGAGAAAATACCACAGTGGCCAATGGACATCTGAAAGTGAAAGCGACAGGCTACTGTTATCCTGCTTTTTCACTATGCTTTTTTAGGTGTTTGAACATACTCTAACTTGGTAAGACCAATAAACCATTTGGTTCCAAGGCTTCTCTAATTTTCTCAAATAATTTACCCTTTCTGAACCTAAGTCGGACCTCATCTGACAGAACAGTTTTTCTGCTCCACTCCAATGTTGGAACATTTCCCACATGGCTTTTTTTGCTGTGTTTGTGGACGTGGCTCCCATTCCATGATAAGAGGTTAGTGACAACGCTGAGTGCAGCCTTTGGCCCTCAAAGTTGATCACTTGTTATAGGAAGAAACTGCCTGTTCAATCTGAAAAGCCAACAGTTATTTGAGAATACACAAATTACTCTTTAGATAAGGAGGAGAGTGGAGAGAAAGTGTAGACACCCCTTTCCTACAGCAGTTATCTCATCTGTCAGCTTGAGAGCAATGTGAGGAACAGAAATTCAAGGAAGGGGGAAGACCATCATCTTCTGACACTGAAGAAAGGCTAAATGGGAAGATGTATTTGATAATGCAAAATGAAAAAATTCAGTGAAGGATTGCATGGTTTGCAGCAGAAGAAATGAGAAAGGTAGAAGGAAAGAAACTATTTTCTACTGTGAGACATGTAAGAGGAAGCCTGGGCTTCATCCAGAGAGTGGTTCAGGAAGTAACACACTCAAAAAAATTATAAACAAAAACACTTTATTTTATGTAACTTAAAATAGACCATAAATTCATCAGGTGAGTTCATATTTAGTGTTTTCTCTTTTAAAATTGTAGGATGATTATAAGTAATCCACCAGCCTCTTTCCTACACAAAATAAGTAAGAGCTGGGGAGTATACAGGTGGCAGAAAAATTAGATTGGAAAGACTGTAAATATCTGTTGGTCTGATAAAAATATTTTATAAGATGAAAATATATTAAGCTTGTTATTCTTTATTTACCCAGAATGAAAAGCTACCAGCTGAGATTTAGATAATAGCAACATTACAATATACTATGAATATAATTCAAGGAGTTGGAAGCAACAAATCCTTCAGTTGTCTACTCAGCATCATTTCCTTCTACTTTCCAAACTATGGCTCTGAGGAAATTTCTTATTTATTATTATTGAAATCCTGATCTATCCTTCAGATTTAAATACACTTTTTAATGGTAGTAAAAATGGCCCCTCGGAGACTGACACGTAACTATATCTAAAATACAGTGTATTTTTTAAAGTCGGGAATATTCTGGTAAACTCATGATTTGACCAATGTAAATCGTAACAGCAAAACTAACATAAGGGTAAACACTTCCTCAAGAAGGAGGCAGCAATGCCAATGCTTAGGACGGTCGGTGCTTTACAGATATGAACAATATACACTGGCTAAAAAATGGATGCACTCCTTGACAAATGCACTGGCCCCAGACCAAAACAGGAATGGCTAACGTATCAGTTTTGTAAAAGGTATACATTTTATAGATTAATTAAAAAGAAAACCTTACACATCAGAAAAACAAAGAGATCACATGTCAGCTATTCTTGAAAAGTGCTATTTTGAAATAAGATTTAACTTACATATACTTTATGGACTGTGCGTAAGTCTTTAAAAAAAATAAACTCCCCTCACCTCCCATTTCTCAGAAGCACTATTTCCACGTTCACCTGTTCCAATGACATACAATCTTCCAGTTCCATCTGACAAGGTCACCCAGGTAGAAGATGAGAAATGGACAGATGCACAGAGGCGGTTATCGCAGGCTGTCAGGTCTGTGGGAAGTCGGAACACCTCCCGTGGTTTTCCTAAGGCACTGTCCTAAAAGGAAACCAAACATTATAAATAAATCCTTTCCCCTTGATACATACAAACGCAAAATGTTTCTGTAGTGTAATGACTTCTCTCTTCCTCAAGAGTTGGAGTCAAATTCCCCACCCTCCAAGTATGAGCTATACTGGTGACGCTCCTAACAAAAAATAAGAGTAGATGTGACAGATGATATGTGATTTCTAGGACTAGGTCATAGAAAACCTTACACTCACCTTAACTCTCTCTTTCTGGATTGCACACGCTGAGGGAGGCTAGCTACCACATTGTGAATATGCTTAATAAGGTAGCCGTGGACAGACCCCCACGGGGAGGAACTAAGGGCTCCTCCAGCCAATAACCAGCATCCTAGGAGTGAATCATTTTGGAAATAAATGGTTCAGCCCGTCCTGGCTGACATCTTGGCTACAATCTCATGAGAAACTGTGAGGCAGGCATACCACCCACTTTTAACTACTCCCTGATTTCTGACCACTGAAACTGTGCAAGATGATAAATGAGTATTGTTTTAAGTCTAAGTTTTGACATCACAGATAATTAATACAAGGCAGTAATCTAGTTTTCACTCTCTTAGAGTTAATGATAAGTTCTTTTAACTCACAAACTGGAAACACCACATCATGTTCAAAATGCCACTAGAGAGACACCAGCCTGCAGTATGAAACTCATAGATTTAGATTACTACCACTTAGCATTTTGTTAACCAGTTTTAACTTTGTCTATGTTCTTAAAATTTACAGCTCTAAGATGAGTTGCTGTCATGGTTTGAATGTGGTATCTTCTCCAGACTTCATGTTAAAACCTAATCACCAAGGCCATGATACTGGAGGGCCTGGGGAGGTAATTAGATCATGAAGCCTCCACTCTTGTGAATGGGACTCTACGCCTTTATAAAAAGGTTTGAAAGAAAGACTTTGTCTCTTTCTGCCATTTGAAGCTTTCTGCCCCTTTCCAGGGGACACAGTGTTCAAGGTACTAACTCGGAAACAGAAAACAAACCCTCACCACAGATCAAACCTGCTGGTGCCCAGTTCTCAGTCTCCAGAACGGCAAGACATAAATTTCTACTCTTTATAAATTACACAGTCTAAAGCTACAGCAGTACAAACAGACCAAGACAGTTACATCATTAAATGTTTGATGGTATATTAAAAAGCCTATGATTCAGAAAACTTCCCTTCATAGGACACACTGTACATAATCTAACACTTTTTTGTTGTTAAAGTTTTAGTTTTCAGTTAACAGGTTTTTCTATAGAACAAAAGTAATCCTTGTTCATATTTCATTCCTTGCTCTTAGAACCGTTTAGATCTATGCTTATTTTTTTTAAACATGAAAATGTGCTATACTTCATTACTTTTTTTTTCTTTTTTAAATTAAATCACAGCTGTGTACATTAATGCAACTATGCTGAAATACACTATATACAATGTCCTTAATAGACACCCACTCTATGGTGACCCATGGTTTTCTTCTAAAACACCCTATTTACCGTATATACTCGAGTATAAACCGAGTTTTTTCCGGCACAAAATTTGTGCCAAAAAACCCGAACTCGGCACAAATTTTGTGCCGCAAAAACTCGGCTTATACTCGAGTATATATGGTAATTTTCTTTGAAATAGCACCTTTCCTTCCTTTCATACCATTTTACTGATTTGCATAATACTGAATTAATGAATAAATGTACAATAGGAAACACAGCTCACAAAGTTTTTAGAGTGATCAAATTTGAGTATTTGTAATGTCTAACAGCTAGCATGAAATAGAATTGTATCAGCACAGTACCGAGTAATCTATTAGGAATGAACATGAAGTCTACCGCAGACTTCATGCCGTTTGTTTCACAGAGGAAAGAGAACATCAGTTAATCTATTACATCACTTAAGTGGAGGTCAATTAAGAAAAATTTTGCTGTAAGTGATGTCATTTAGAACACAATGTGGTATTTCCAATTAGTGAGAAAAAAAAAGAGTAGTCAATAGTTGGCATTGAGACGCTAGAGAACTTCCAGAAACTTTAATCTGTCCCTCACACCATACACAAAACAATTTCATGTTCTAGATAGAACAGTGATCTGAGTTAAGGGGAATGTAAAATAACTATAACTCAGTACTAATCTCCATTACATTTAAAAAGCCCTTAAAACTTAACAAAAAATGATTGTCTAGGGTGTTTACATGGGGAATAAACTATACTTTTTTTTTAAAGCCTAAACTTGTTAGTAAAATTAATATGTATTAAAATAAGATTACTCAATTAGCCAAGGAAAAAATCCTACTATCTAAAAAGTTTGTGCGTGGAATCATATTTTCTTAAAAAGCTCAAACACACTAGTAAAAATACATATTAAAATAAAATTCCTAAATTAGCCAGAAAGAAAAATCACAGACTATTAATGTCTCTCGTTGGCTAAAGTGCCCTGTTCGTGGAAGCAAAAACAAGCATAGGCCTTTGGAGATGATTATAAAACAAATTTTATGATCCTTTAATACGCTCTTTGATGCAATCCCACTTACAGGAATTTATCTTATAAAACATTGTATATGCACATGTATGCAAAGATCCATGTAACAAAAATGTCCATTTGAGCAATGAAAATGAAAACTCATACCAGTAAAAAACGGGGAAACAACCTAGCTGTTTATATTAATAGCGTAGGAAAACTAAAAGAATCCGGAACATGGTTCTTTAATGGCAAAATGACATCCTTCTAAAGTTTGATTAGGTATAAAGAAAAGTACAGCAAGGAAAGAGGAAAAAAAGACAATAGTAATCTTAAGAACATAATGCATGCAACTTTACAGCAAAATAGTTGAAAATGTAAGATAGATGGTTTCCTCTAACAAAGATATTACAAATTACTCTAGAAAGACTTCGAATAAAGCAATTACCACAAAATGAATTAGATAGGTGATAAGAGAACTACCACTGAAAAGGATAACAGAAATACACTACATCCAGACAGAATCTTAACAGACAAAACAGATCATTATAATCTGTTCTTAATAATATGAACTATTCCAGTTCTCAGAAAATATAAAAGCTCCCCCAATTAAAGAAAGTGAACAAAATTTTAATGAAAATCTGAAAGATATCACCAAAAACAGAAGAAAGCCACTATAGACTTGTGAACATAAATGCAAATATTCTAAATAAAATGCCAGCAAACAGAATCCAACAATACATCAAAGTAATAATACATGCTCACTAAAAAGCACAGCTTTAGGAACTTAAGGAATTAAGAAACTAAGGACTATATTAATTTAATTTATAATACTGATAAATCTATGAAAAGCAAATAATTATTTGTAACATGCTAGTGCCAAAAATGCACTTGCTAAAATTTAGCAACTATTCTTAATGAAGAAAAAATTAAGTAGAAACAGTAAGGGTGCAGTGGCATCATCATAGCTCATTGCATTCTCAAATTCCTGGGCTCAAGCAATCTCCTGCCTCAGCCTCCCGAGTAGCTTGGGCTACAGGCATGTACTACCATGTCCAGCTAATTTTTTTTAAATAATAATAATAATAATAATAATATTATTATTATTATTTTGGTAGAGATGGGGTCTCACTGATGCTAAGGCTGGTCTCCAACTCTTGACCTCAGTAACAAAACAAAAATAAAGTTCAGCTTTCATATCCTACTGATTTCAACTTTTTATCCCCCTTAAGAGGGGATAAAATTCTTTAAATTTTCATTAGTTCCTACAATATTTTTTCCTTCTCTCTTTTGTGACCTGATACTAACATGATAAAGGTTTAAATGCTAAAGGTTTAGAAAAATAAAGTTTATCTCCATTATAACTTAATACTATACTCTTGGATTTTCTTGGTATTTCTAAATTATTTAACATAGTCACAAAACTTCTAATACTGTTGCTAAGAGTCATCCGTTCCCTACTCAAAGTACTAGTTTTTCTTATTCACATTCCTCTATAATTTACTATATACTCACGAACCTGGACACAACTCTTATTGTGTCTTACTCAAGTATCCTTTCCATCAGGTTTCACTTCCAAGTTATTTAAATGGGCTTCCGATAAAAACAAACAGAACAAGTGCACTACAGAAGGTTTTCCTTTACATTTTGGACAATTGGCCTAAAAGAAGCAAAGATTTTACACTGTATCAAGACAACCTCTCTGTTGTCTTTATTTGGCTTTTGAATAACTAGTAAAACAAAACTTTAAAAGGGATACAATTTACATCCATAAAACTTCCTATAAAGTCTTTTTGATGACTCTAACTCTTGGTTAAATAAATAATCCTTATTTTACGGTAACTTGTGATTCTAATTTTCTTTTTGAGACAGAGTCTCAAGCTGTCACCCTGGGTAGAATGCCGTGGTGGAGTCATCGCTTCCAGCAACCTCTAACTCTTGGGCTCAAGGATCCTCTTGTCTCAGTTTTTCTATTTTTAGTAGAGATGGGGCTTTTGCTCAGGCTGGTCTCGAACTCAGGAGCACAAGTAATCCACCCACCTCGGCCTCCCAGAGTGCTAGGATTACAGGCGTAATTGTGATCCTATTTTGAACAAATTTTTTAAAACCTTTAATAATTGACAAACTTCCCCAAAACAAAATTCTAAATTCAATCTTTTTATCCTCAAACTAGCCTTTTAAAAACAGAGCTTGAAGTAATATATAGCACTTATTCATTTCTGACTTTATATAAAATTCCTGTCTACCAAATTGTAACCCAACCATAGCGAGACCACTTGCTCAGGGTTTCTTGAACATGGCTCTCTGGGCCATTGCTGCATACATTCAGAACAGAATAAACCTCTTTAAATTATTTTACAGAGTTTGGGTTCTGTTCCATTGACAAAAAAATAAAAGTTACTTACCAAAACCCAACAATAAGTATATTTTTAAGTAAAACGTAAAAGCCATTACAATTAAAATCAAGAGCTACATGGGGCTACCCGAAAATCCCCATTATTATATGGCCTTGTCTCAAAAGTTTTGTCTAGTAAGAGCAACAAGACAATAATAAAATGAAATGGACAAGTTATTTCCATTCTTGGAAGCATTAGAAAAGATAAAATTATTTCCTTTTCTGATGCTATAACTGCACACTGCATGTGCAGAGGGAATGCTTCCTCTCTGCCTACTGAACTTGGATGAAAATGAACTGATACTAGATGAACAGAAAAGGGGGAATAGGTAAAAAACTAATGGATTATCAAGTAAGGTGGCTGTGAATATAATTCATGTTTCTCTGTCAATAAGGACCTATTAATGGAAAGAAAAACAGAAAAAAACTATATTCTATCCACAAGGACAGAAACTAAAATGCTTAAGAATAAAATTAATAAAAAGAACATAAGATGAAAAGAAAACTATAAAAAAATCTTAAAAGACATGAAAGTAATTCTAAATAATGGAAAAACATATTATGTTTCAGGTGGGATAAAGGGTCATAAAAATGCCAACACTCAAAAAAATATATAAATTCCCCACCCTAGCAAAAAATCTAAGAAATTCTCCATTGAAAGTTTAAACTAGACTCTAGACCAGGCATCCTCAAACTTTTTTAAACAGGGGGCCAATTCACTGTCCCTCAGACCGTTGGAGGGCCGGACTGTAGTTTAAAAAAAAAAAACAACTATGAACAAATTCCTATGCACACTGCACATATCTTATTTTGAAGCAAAAAACAAAATGAGAACAAATACAATTCACACGGCTTCATGTGGCCCATGGGCCGCAATTTGAGGATGCCTGCTCTAAACATTAAGGCTAGCCAAGCACTGAGGGGGTAAAGAATACTACTGAAAGAAAATAGGGAATTCAGTGAAAGCTCCCATATTAAAAGATGAAACAACATACTCTCTTCCTCTGCTTGTACCCCAGAAAGCCAGGATCAGGCCTTCTACTTTTCTAGCAAGAAATGAGAGATAATTGCAAGCCTAGGAGATAAAGCCAACATAAGCCAATATTGGGGGACACACAACCACACAATGTCACCAGCTGGAGGAAAAGTATAGAGTGGGTCTTCTGAAACCCCCCTTACAAATGAAAAAGGGGTGCAAAGAAGAGCTAAAGTAAGGGCCCCCAGAACTCTGTGAAGGAGTAGGGTTAGCTCAACTAATGATTAATAATCAGCCACTGTCCTCTTGTTTGCTTGATAATAATCATTGTTTCCTCTTCTTTTTTACTCTAGAGTAAGAAGTTGTCAGTATAAAATCATCATCTGTTTGAAATCTAGGGTATTCTAGAGATATTGTCCAGGTCCTACATTCCAGGAACAGACCCACCCAAACAGCAGCCATACTAAAGAACTGATGGTTCCATCTTGAAACCAGCCATTTGGCATATCCTGATTATCAAATCTTTTGCCCACCAAAATCTCTTTAAAAACCCTGTACTTTCAAATCACGAGGAGACGGATTTGAGAGATTTCTCCTGTCTCTCCATTTTATTAGCACTATGCAGAAAGAACTCTTTTTCTGCTATAAACCCTGCTGTCTCTAGACAGTGGCTTCTTTTTGGGCAGCAGGCCAATGAACCTGTCCAGGTGACAACACTTCTCCCTAAAGGATTTACTATGCAGTCTTTGAGGTGCATATTATACCCTTTCAACTAAATCATTCAAGGACCAAATAGACAATACATACAAAGTGTTTAAAGAGTTCAGGGATGAGAATGATCACTGAGAAAGAAGACAGCTTATAGAAACGTTCTCAGAAACCATTCTAAATTTATGATTTACATACTGTTTACCAATAAAATAAACAATCTTATCAGGAAGCTAAACAAATTTAGAGGCACATTATATATACAGAAAGGTATATAATGCTTTGAACATGTATGTATACACATGTGCCAAAAGATGTTTGTTTAATGTCAAGGTCGAACTGGAGAAAAGAGGGAAGTGGCTCATATTGTATTACAAAATAATAATCTAAAAGAAATTTTATTTTGTATGCTGCAGTATTCACAATGCCTAGAACAACGTGCGGCATATTCTAGGTATTCAGTAAATATATTGAACGTTGAGCAAGTACTATAAATAAGGCTATGTGAGGGAGTTGGGGTCTCTAAATCAATATTCTGAGAATTTTCATAGGTGAAATTCCAGATTTTAGATTTGTTTTCCTAAACAAACACAAACCGTGAATATAAAAAAAACTAGAGAATATATAAATCCTTAAAATTAAAAAACACAATAAAATGCAAACTTCACATTTGCAAAATGAGGACATGAATAAGAATATACAGGCAACAGAGTGCACCTAAGTGAGTACAGGGCACACAGCTAATATATACACACTGTCCAAGTACATGGTGCAGACGCGGGGCATCATGTACAGAGTGCTAATACATTATTTTAATATAATCACAATACCTGATTTTTCATGGGAATTTTACAGTAGGAAAAAAAATACACCAACTTAGTCCACACTGCTTCCCTTTATTTCAAATCTAATATTAAACTTCATTTCAGACTTCCAACCAATTTTTTTGTGATTTAAGTAGAAGTTGGCATCCCAAACCATGATTATCAAGGAGTTAACTAATAAAGTCCAGTTTCTGGCCTTAACGGTGACCCTCTAGTCCAGAGAAATACTAAACACAAAGAACCAACCTTTCTCTTCTACATTTCCTTTGCTTAACACAAAATAGCACAACTACTCCCTCCTGCCTTCACTATCAAGCCTGTCACCTTACCAACTTCATCTCTAGTCAGAGCCTGTATACCTTCTAGGTCTTTCTGTGCTGATGAGGGATAGAAAGGGGCTACAGAGAAGTAGGAGAAAACTCTGGCCTCCTAGATAAGAAAGTTAAAAAAGGGCCCTGAAACAAACAAAGAGTTTCGGGAACTTTGTAACTCAATTTACTGAATATGTCCTGGTTCTCCACAAAATGCAGTTTCTAGCTTGTTACACAAAGTGAAGTCATGGTCACAGTTACAGAATAATGCGCACTGCAAGTGTCACAACCACCACATAACTAAGAGACACCACCATAAAACTGTCAGGACAATAGCAAGTAATAATTATGGCCATAAAGAGGAGGAAAATGGGCACAAGTGGTAACAGAAGCCATCTGTGGCCAATGAGAAGCAGACCAGAATACCTAAAGATCTAGGGGGACCAATGAAAAACTCTTAGACATAATTCTAGGAGGAATGAAGACAAGATACTTAGACTTGTGCACTGCCTTTGTGTGGAGTCTCACTCACAATGGAAACCCTTTTCCTCTAGAAAAGTCCATACTTATCTATGCTTTACTTTAAATAAACTGTACCCTTTTTCTTTACTTTAAATAAACTATACTGTTTCTCTGCTGTATTGGAGTCCTGGCTACTTTATTCCCACTTCCCCCAAACTTTGCTTTCGCTTTGAGTTGGCTAAATTTGTAGTTGTGCTGAATGAACCAGACCAGGCCTACCAAACAGCTCAAAGCCCTCCGAGACCTCTGACACGTACGTACTCTAAACATGTACCAATGCCAAGCTAGAGTACCTATAGTGAACAAGCATGCCTATGCAAGTGAAAAAAATCAGAATATTCTACCCCAAATATTTTTGGACATACTTGAGATAGCTGTCACAGGAAGGTCCCAAGTAACATTGCAAAGCTGTCTTTTGTAGCGGGAATTTGTATCTGTACTGAGTCCCTATTAATGTAGCCACATTTTCCTTTTTCCTACTGACACAGAGTTTCCCCATTCAGAGATAGACAGGGACTCCCATTTTCAAGGCACAGTTGAGCTCAGACATCAAGTCTCATCACAGACCTTTTCCAAGCCACATTTTCCAAGCCATATTTAATGATAAATGTTTTCTTGGTGGCCCCAAGCAAATCTCTAGGCACATACAGACCTTTTCCACACCATATTTTCTGGACTCAGGAAAGGTCATAAAAAAAAAAAACCCAGCCAGACTGGTGTCTCATTTGGGTGGCTCCTCCTAGAACAGGGAGCACATACTCTACTGCCTCACCTGGGGAAAGGACCACAGGGACCTCACTCCTGCCATGAAGGCTACGTTGAACAGTTTGATGAGAATATTTCAGATTGTATATGAAACCTGCACATTGTATCCCTTGATTGCACTAATGTACA